>OMKR01047639.1:15466-27547 GCA_900302355.1 Cyttopsis rosea | reverse complement strand
GTTGAGTATCACTGGTATAGATTATTATTTATTTACGTGCAGTGAAAGTGACAGTGTAGTAGAAGTCAAGAAGTCACCAGAAGTCACTCCACCATTGATATGCTAAGGAACTAAGTCGGGGTCGTTCGTGGCCTGATTGTCATGATACTGTTTGATGTAAAATAAGGTTGTGCCGATTTGCGATCGGAGGCTGGGGGTTCAGGCAGCGGCAATTCAAGGATTTTTGGACAATGTGATTTAGTGTCAATGACGCGGATTTCACGCCACAGAGTATTTATGAATGAGATTATTTACAGAGCTCATTTGAACTCCTTGCCCACTGACCACCCTCAAATGTTAAAATGTTATCAGCAATTCTATTTTAAATAAAATATTGATCGCAAAAAACAAAATCACTCCTGCTGCAAGGTTCAATTTAAGATATAATTGATTATATTAAATATATTGCATTAAATATTTTTTTATTAGTGAATTTTAGACCTATCACAGCGTTGCATCATTTGTGTGTGTGTGTGTGTGTGTGTGTGTGTGTGTGTGTGTGTGTGTGTGTTTGCGAAACACACACAGACACACACTCACTCATTCTCAGAGAGTTGCAGGACGCCAAGAGTAAAGTTTCCATATTTAGCCATTTTCCATATTTGGTCCAGACTCTTATTAAAATGTTTGTTGCCAGCTACGAACTAGGCTAAGCTAATAGGCTAGCTCAACACCAGAGGCTCACGGTTCGGAGCCACGAAGCTGGAAAGATATGTTAATGCTTAAATTAAATTCAAACCTTTAAAATAATTTAAAACAATTCTAAAGAGAATAAATTATTTAATAAAAAAATTATAAATATACTATTATTATGAAGATTGTTATAAAGCCAAAGGCGTCATTTGACACCAGAGACATCTGTAAGCTTTTTATGCCAACTGTCTGGTCAGCAATGTACCAATCTTTAGCACAAATTCCTTGGATGTGAAAATGTACTTGGCAAAATAAACCAAGTATACTGATTCTGACAATGTTATACTGCGATGTACAACATATTCTTCAAGACATCTCAGAAAAATGGAATATATACAACACTGTGAACTATCCTAGATGAAGCTCAAAAGCCAGTTATTTTTATTTTTATAATTTTTTTTAATCTGTGCTGTCAGCATGCTTGGCATACAACAGAGTATTTGTATGCCATTGCATCTAGGACAGAGTTAATCTGCAAGTAGAGTTCAAATTCTCGAACTGCAATTCATTCTTTAATCAACAAATACTGCTGCAATAACTCTGTCCTGGGGATGACCTGTGGGATGACAAGGACCATGATCTGACCATGTTTTTTGATCTATAATCAACAAATCATCATTACTTCTCCAAGAGGGGGAGAATCACCACGGGTGAGACAAATAAACATAGAAACAAACAACATGTACATGGAAAAACATAAACATAGAAATCAGATTCAGGAGTGTCAGATTCGCTGACATACTGTAATCCCCCTCCACCCCCTGTTCGCTTTCACACCACGACTTGCCACCTTTTGACAGGGCAAAAAAACTCTATTTGAATTCAAAATATTTTCTCAATATTTCAGACAGATGTGCACAATTGTTCCCATAGATTTGATTTCATGCAGCTTTAGAATAAAAGCTCACCCCGAAGTGAGCTGAGTCTGCTGTGGCTATATTACTTTGCACATGGAAATCAAAAAAACAAAAGAGATAGATTTCATATTGTTATGGAGGTTTGTCCAAAGACTACACATGCCTTTGCTTCTCTGCTGGGGTCTTGGCTGTTGAAAATATTTGCATAGCACTTCCTTGACACCAACGGTCATACAAAGTGCATTGCACTTCTTACATTTTTCGGCGCAACCATGCCAATGAAAATGTTTGCGGATGTATTGATGTCTCATTGTGCAAGCCTATTTGGCAAAGATAACATGCATTCCCAAGGCCCTCTAGAGATTCCGCCTAATACAGACATAATATATGCACTGTGTACGAGCTAATTTCATCAAGCTTTCTATTATGTCACATGAGCCCAGACTAATTCAAGAACCCTGAAATCAACCTTGTGAGTTGAACACACTGCGTTTAGCTAAGTTATGCTGTTATTATAAGTGTGAATCTCTGTTGATGAATAAATGTAAACAAAAAAAGACAAACGTTGCATAAACAAGGCCTTGCATCACAATGACGTAAATCTATGGCTGTCAAATAGATACACATTTTAAGGAAAATGTCTGGGAAAAATAAAGGTTGCGTAATTTCGTAGAGAATATATTCAGGATAAAATTCAGAATTTGGGATGAAATATTATTGATCCTATGGTAAGTGTCCAGTTCTTACTTACTTACTTACAGTTCTTTCTTTAGGCAAAGGTGGGTTACAGAGCAGCTTAAATATAATTTGTCTGGTTCCATTATTGTTTCGCAAAATTTATATCCAGAAAATTCCAATTATAATTATTACTGATGATGTGTGGATCTTTGTTTAATTTGTAAATGAGGGGGCTTAAGTAGGCAGTGAGCAACAAAGAAAGGATTACACAAAAAAAACACGTCCCCAAAACATGTTGCATGCAAGTACGTTCAAATGCAAGGTTTAACTCCACATGGATTTCAACTTGAAAAGAGTGCGGGAGGCAAGGTGTCAAGTCAACTTGAAGTAGAGTGCTGTGTGAAATTATTATTTGGCACACTGCTCTCGTGTTTATTTGGCGATCTTGGCATTTACGCCACTGCCAAGATGACTTTTAGTTTGTCTACAGGGGGAACGCTTTGGTTCGTTGTTCATGCCCAACAGGGTGAATTACAGTTTTGGCTTCTTGTTGTGTTGATGTGGACTGTAAAACCAGCTGGGGTGGTGTATAAATTCAGACTAAATGGTGAACACAAAGCAGACTGTGATTTCAAGTACTGTTAGAGACTATCCAGTTTAGCAGTAGGACTACTCAATCATTGTTCATGTGCAATATACATGCACACATAAGTGAATGTATTTGTTAATCTGGAAGATTTACAAATGGGCTGGCATCTGTATACAACTATCTTGGTTATAATCTAATTGTTTTTCAATGCAACATATTTGGGTTCATGCATTTACTATTGTTACAGATCTGTGTGTGTGGACAGTATATATGTGTGTGTACACCAAAATACATCTGCGTCTTTCCCTCAGTGCTCATATTTTATTGCACTGAGAGTGTATCTGACAGAAAGAGTACCGTTTGTGTCCATCATGTTATCAAAGCCAGATGCCGGCTCTGCTCAGGCCCACGACATCTTTACATATCAGCTCCGACCATCGTGACATATTCATAGTTCTGACACAAAAGCCTAATCACAAAACACAATTTCATCATTCCAGCCTCCCTCTGCGTATATTGGATCATATTTGCAAAAGAAAGCCAGATAGGTCAAAGAAATTGATAAAAAACAATCGAGAAAGTAATCATTTTGACAACCACTGTAACATGATACCTTGAGCACTCCCAGGACGCAGGCGCAATTGGCACATTCAATATTCCAAATTTGCACTTCCAGAGCTGCAGTTTGCGAATGAGCCCAATATTATTGAGGCAAGGCTTTGGATACAAGTTCTGCTGTGGCAGGCTAGTGGCAGCTTTATTGGGTGTGATGTAAGACGATACCAGGAGTATCTTGCGAACAGATGCGGTTTGTGTGAATGTATGTATGCGTGTGTGTGTGTGTGTGTGTGTGTGTGTGTGTGTGTCAAGCCCGAGTTGAATCATGGAGCCCCCGTGAAAATAGATCATTGAGATCACCTCCGCTGTCACCCCAAAGTCTGTGGCCTGTGAAGACTCGCTATGCCACGAGGTCACATCAGCGTAGACGGCAATATCAAATGTCAAATGAAAGAAACCTTCCACTAGACCTGCCTAATACCCAATGATAGTAGTATGAAATATTAATGCTCACCTTATAGTCATTTCATGTTGTTCTTATGCAATAAGAGGCTCAGTGCTAGTGTTTGGGGCCCTCTACACTAACTTCTATGCTCCAAAATGAAAAAAAGAAAATGTCAAGGAAAAGTCACATGTTGTGTTTTTTGGCTGAGAAGGTAGACTACACCTGGAGAAATAACCTGAGGATTGTCAATATTCCGAAGAACACAATGGAGAGAGACATTAAAGGGTTTGCCACCAACCTGCTCAAGTGTCCTGTAGCATTTTTCAGTCATTTTAACAATACAATTTATTTCAGTATGTTGACAAGTCAAGTCAAGTCATGTTTATTTATAGAACCCTTATTCACAATACAGTCTCTTGAGAAGGGGCCACAGAACGAGGGATCCCCCTCCCAGGATGACCAGGCTGCAGTAGATGCCGAGTGGGCAACATAACATTAACATTAATAAAATAATATGACAGATCATAGGTTATTGTATTTCTATACTATGCAATGTTAAAGTTAGACAGACAGACAAAAAAAAAGCTAGACAGTATGAGAGTCTAGTTGCTGGTGCAAGCGCCGCAAGTAGACACCTCCAGGGAAGTGGTCCTCATCAGGCCCGATCTAGGTTGGTCGGAGCAGTATCCTCCACATCTGGAAAGGGTCACGACCGGTCTCCTTGGCTCCATGACCACAGCAACAGCCTCCTCATGCTTGCAGCAGCCTGACCCCCCCTCTCAGAGCAAGAGGGGCAGGGGGGAGGTAGAACACAGTGGGTTAGTATCCAGACGTCAGATCTGTAATGTAGGACTATAGGTCCTATAAGTCCATTTTAATGGTTGAGGATTTCAATGCCGTTCCTAATCCATCTCTAGAAAGGAGTGGGAGACCTCTTCTATCAAATCAGGCTATTTCAACATCACTGGTGGATATGTGTAGGAATGCGGGGCTTTCTGATGTGTGGAGGTTGATGAACCCAGAGAGTAGATATTACACATTTTATTCTAACCCTCACAAATCATATTCAAGAATAGATGCTGTTTGGGCCACACAGGATGTATTATCCAATGTCTAGGAAATACAAAATATGATATACAACGACCACTGCTCAATCACTTTGGCGTTCTCAACCTCCATACATCACATCAGACACACTATGTCAAAACTAAGTAATTCACTGTTACTAAACCCCAAGTTGATTGAACACATCAAGACTGAAACACTTAATTTCTTTGAAGTTAACAGTGGCTCTGTGGAGTCCTATGCATCTGTCTGGGAGGCTTACAAAGCTATGTGGAGAGGGTGGCTCATTAGTTTTGCAACCAACCAGAAAAAGAAAAGAACCGACCAACCAGGAAATTATATGATTTAGAATCGACGCATCAGGAAGATGCAAAGAAAAACAAGATTTATACAGACCTGTTGAAAAATAATGGATGTCAAAGATATATTGAACAAAGAAACTGAATTTGATCGATACTGGTTGAAGAGTAAATATTTTGAAGAGGGAGACAAGGCAGGGAGGTTGTTGGCTCACAGATTACAAAAAGTGAGGAACTCACGACTAATCTCTCTAATTAAATCACAGGATGGCCAAGTACTTTTTTTTCCTCTCTTCTCTTCCTGTTCGCTGTCAGTGTCAGGGGCAGGCAGTTGTGGGAGAGCGAGTCTCTTTCTATGGTTATGGGGACACTCTAGTTTTCTCCGTCACTCTGAAAGATTCTCGCACTGAACAGTTCCATTATGTGATAAATACAGTATATGAACAGTTTGTTTGATCATTTCCTACCGTTGTGCAATCGAGGGAAAGAAATATGTTGAAAACACATTTGTAATTGTTGATATCTGTATTTTTTAGAAGATTTTTAGATTTTTTAGATAATAAAAATAAAAATAATTCATTTTTGCAGCACAGAGCTTGCGATTTACTTGTAAATGGACTGAATGAGATATCTTGGAGTCATTCTCAAATCAGCTATAGAGGAGATTGTTCCCTTTAATCTGAAAAAAAAACTTTTAGTGGATATTAAGAATGACTTGGAGCGATGAAAATCTCTCCCACTATCCAAATGGGGTAGAATTGATATCTTAAAGATGAATGTGTTGCCAAGAATTACCTTTCTCATACATCTGCAATCCCATTACCTCTAGATAAAAAATAATTTATGGAGTTGAATGGAATGTTCAGCAAGTTTATCTGGAATGAAAAGAAACCCAAGGTCAATCGAAATAAAATGCATGTAGATAGGATGTATGAGGGTCTTGGCCTCCCAGATGTATACAAATACTATGTTGCTTTGAACTCTTGGTAGCCTCTGAAATGGGCTTATGGCTCAAGTTCTAGGGACACATTGTGGGAAGCAATTGAAAAGGATATTTTGGATAATATGAATGATAGGGTATCTTTGCAAGGGTTGTGGTATGTTCCCATTTGTAAAAAGATAGACAACACATTGATCAAATTCTCATGTCACATTGCCACGTTTCAAAACATGAAGGCAAACCCCTCACTAATGCAGATTGGGATTCCAAAGGTATTGTAACACTTGATGATTTATGAACCCTTCAGAGCAGAAGGTTGCGAAGCTTTGATGAAATGAAGGCCAGATATGGTATTAAAACAAAGATTTTCTGAAATTTATGCAAATCAGATCACAATTGAGTAAATACCTGGGAGAGAATGTGACCATACCAAAACTAACACAAACCGAATTCATACTGCAAACAATGACAGAGGGGGAAAATAAAGTTGCCTCCAAGGTTTACAAAATGTTGAACAACAGCACAACTAACAGATGGGGTGCCACTCAAAGGAACTGGGAAATGGACCTACATAGGCTCTGTGTAGGGGAGGGGGTCTGAGTGCTACCCAATGAGGATTTTCCTTCATCACGAGTACGGATATTGACACATTTTACTCGGATGATACTCGCGCTCGTAAAAGGTACATTTACCGGGCACTCATTTCATCTGAATATTCGGCTCAACCCAAATTATTACAACTACCGCGCAAGCGACAACAAAAGGTGAGGGTTGACAACCGAGCAGATTGCATTTTAGTAAATGTAGAAGACACAGGTAGCGTCAGTACAACTTAAGCCTTTTACTACCAGCATTCCCCTCTGGCAAAAATAACATCAGTTTTTTTTTTCACAATAATAAGTAGCTCCTTTACTACCTTTTTTACTTCCGGTTTTTCAGATTCCGACCATCCGATCACGAGTATTAGGATACATTTTACGGATACGAATCAGATTACGATTTTCATGTGAATGGCCCACACCTGATATCGTACTCCCGTGCCAATGAACAGAATGGGTCTCTCAGAATCAGATGTAGGGTAGATTATAGGTACTTTCTATCACATGGTATGGGCATGCCCCCTGATTAAGGCTTTTTGGGAAGGTGTCACGCAATCTCTTGGAAAGATTATTGGTTGTACAGTACCATGTGATCCATTGATGTGTCTTAACTATACTGTACAGGATGCATGGTCCAAACACAAATAGTAACAACTGGTTGTACGACAGCTAAGCGGCTTATCGCTCTCAACTGGAAGGGTTCAGATCAGTTAAGTATAGACATGTACAAGTCCTTTCTGGAAACAATCTCACTTGAAAAAGCAGCTGCCAATCTATCAGGGGTTTACAATGAGAATCAACAAATCTGGATATTTGGATACAGATCTTTGGTATTGTTATAACCATACCAACCATTCCCCCATTTGTGACGTAATCCAGCTAACAGAGAATTATTTTTTTGGATGTAGATCTATTGCGCACATTGATCGATTGACTGTTGTATAGAGTGAATGTATTATGAGCTGTAATACAGTATATTGCACCTATCTGTTGCCAAAACTGTACACATGTCCTCCCCTGTTTTTGTTTTGTCTAAATTATTTTTGTTTTCTGTTGTCATCTGTCATTTTAATTGAATCTTTATTTTGTTGTATGTAATGTATGTTCTTGTAGATTATTTAATTCCTTCCTTTCTAATGTTTGTAGTATGCAAATGTTGTTGAAATAACTCGGAGAAAACAATAAAGATTTTAAAAAAGAATAATTATAAAAAAGGCTGACATTGCGATTTGACGCTTTGACGCACACACACCAAACGATTCAAATCTTTTCAAATCGGTCAGTTCATTTGAGCTGTCAGTTGTGTCACGTTCACTCGCACTCACTCAGTGAAGCTAGGTTTATAGCTGCCCCAAATGCGAGGGCGCAAGGCAGCACGTGATGCAAATGACGTCACAAGGGGGTGGCACCCTGGCACGTGGGGACCTGCACAATGTCGCGGCGCGAGGGCGCGCACCTCCAAGATTTTGTACGTTTTCGCGAGGGCCGTTCCCTGTAAGAAATGCATTGGAAGCGATGGTAGATCCGCGTTTTGCTGTTGTACTGCTGATATGTTGGACCATATTGGTCGCAGCACAAGTCAGATGTGAAATTCACTTTTGTTTTTGCTGCAAATTTGCATGAGTTGAAGTAAATAATCCTTTTTTTCTAGGTTCACAAAGAGTTTGTCTTTCAAATTTGGCCCAAAAAAAACATTTGTTTTGTTAAATTTTGTATAATTTGATTATTTGATAATCCATCTACTGGACAGGTGTGGCATGTCAAGACGCTGATTAAACTGCATGATCAGTGCACAGGTGTTCCTTATGAAGGGGACAAAAAAAGACCACTCAAAAATGTGCAGTTTTATCACACAACACAATGCCACAGATGTCGCCGTTTTTGAGGCTGTCCCTTCTCCCCTCTCTCCCTGTAGTTCCCAGGGCGGTGCTGCCACAGGACCACAGAGAGTTCCTCAAATGCCTGGGCAGGGGTGCTGGTGGTGCGGGCGACCCAGCCACCCCTGCCAGCACTGCCCCCTGATGCAGGTGGGACAAGTGGTTCGGGTGGCTGGTCCGTCGGGCCCCTCCCCCGGTCGGGAAGGAGCCTGCAACATATTGGTAAGAGTAACACGGGATAGATATCAGGCTTTGCTGGACTCCGCCTGTTCACAGGTGATGGTCCAGCAATGCCTGGTTCAACGGGAAAAAGCATATGGTGAAGGCTGCGGTTAGCTCCCGCCGTGAGCTGTGACACTCAGTCAGGAGAGGAAATAACCCACCTGTTCGTTCCAAAAAGCCACCGGGAATTGCTTTTCCAGGTGGCTCACCATAACTAGATGGCCAGTCACCTCGGACACAAGAAAACACTGCAGCGGATAATGGCCCGCTTCTATTGGCCGGGCGTTTGGGCAGATGTGCGTAAATGGTGCACCGCATGTCCCGAGTACCAATTAGTCAACCCATCGGCTACGCTGAACGTGCCATTGAACGCGCTGTTGAGGCCCCTCCCTCTAGTCGAGGCCCCTCCCTCTAGTCGAGGTCCCATTCGAAAGACTCCGTATGGACCTCATCGGGCCGTTAGACCGCAGTGCTCGCAGGTATCGTTTTGTGTTTTCTTTGTGTTACCCAGAGGCAGTGCCGCTGCGCAGTATTACAGCCAAAACTGTGGCACAGGCACTGTTTCAGGTCATCTCCCGAGTCGGAATTCTGAAGAAAATCCTGACTGACCAGAGCACATCCTTTATGTCACGTACACTACGGGAACTTTACGAGCTATTGGGCATCTGTTCAATTCGGACCAGCGTCTACCACCCCCAGAATGACAGTCTGGTGGAGCGATTCAATAAGATGC
This sequence comes from Cyttopsis rosea, assembly GCA_900302355.1. NCBI lineage: Eukaryota > Metazoa > Chordata > Actinopteri > Zeiformes > Parazenidae > Cyttopsis > Cyttopsis rosea. The sequence goes on along the minus strand of OMKR01047639.1, from coordinate 17,953 downwards.
TGAAGAACATGGTTCGGAAGTTTGTGCACGATGATAGCCATAATTGGGATAAATGGTTAGACCCTCTGTTGTTTGCAGTGCGAGAGGTGCCTCAGGCCTCCACAGGATTTTCTTCCTTTGAACTCCTCTCCGGCAGGAGACCCGGGGGGTGCTAGACCTAATTAAGGAAAACTGGGAGAATGGGCCTAGCACCAGTAAAAACGAAGTTTAGTACGTGATGGACCTGCGAGTAAAGCTACACGTGTTGCTCGCAGACAGTCAAGGTGTTAGTGTTGCTCCCTACGTCCAGCTCTAAATTACTCGCAAAGTGGCAAGGGCCCTTTGTGGTCACATGGCGGGTTGGGGACGTAGATTATGCGGTCGAGTGGTCACATGGGGTGGGGTGACTCAGATTTATCACCTTAACCTGCTAAAGGAGTGGAGGGAATGGATGTCTGTGTCTCTGGCCACCGCAGTGATCGAGAGGGATGAGTTGAGGCCGGAGGTTCCAAAAGCAGCCAATCTCACCCCGGCCCTCTTCAGTAACCATCTCTCGCCGGGTCAGAGCGCTGACGTGGCTGCGTTACAGCAACAGTTCTTGGGTGTCCCAAGTGCCAGGCCGCACATCCCTCATACCCCACCATGTGGAGACGATCCCGGGGGTGAAAGTATGCTCCCGGCCGTATCGCTTGCCTGAGCATAAACGAAAAATCGTGCAGGCAGAATTAGAGTGCATGCTGGACATGGGGGTGATAGAGGAGTCTACAAGTGACTGGTGTAGTCCCATCGTGCTGGTAGGCAAGCCCAATGGGTTGGTCTGGTTCTGTGTAGACTACCGGAAGGTGAACGGAAATTCGACGCGTACCCGATGCCCCGGGTTGACGAACTACTTGACCGGTTAGGCACAGCTAAATTTTTAATGACACTGGATTTAACCAAGGGCTACTGGCAGATTCCCTTGTCTCCAGAATCCAAGGAGAAATCGGCCTTCTCCACTCCGTACGGGTTGTACCAATTTGTTATGCTTCCGTTTGGGTTGTTCGGGGGCCGCAGCCACCTTTCAGAGACTCATGGTCCGGGTCCTGCATCGGCATGCAGCATACGCCGGCGCCTACTTAGACAATGTAATCAGCCACAGTGACACCTGGGCATGGCACATTCAGCAGGTGCGCACAGTGCTCGAGTCCCTGAGGTGGGCACGGCTCATGGCCAACCCAAAGAAGTGCGCAGTTGGATGGAGGGGGGTACGGTATCTGGGGTACCACTTGGGAGAAGGCTGGTGCAGCCCCAAGTGGATAAAACCACGGCGGTTGGGACAGAGTCCGAGTCCCAAGTCAAAAAAAGAGGTGAAGTGGTTCTTGAGGCTGGCCGGTTACTACCGGAGGTTCATCGCGGACTTCTCAGACTTGACGTCCCTTTTAACCGATTTAACTTGGAAGACTGCATCAGATCCGGTCCAGTGGATGGAGCTGTGTCAGCAGGCATTTGAGAAGGTAAAGTCAGCTCTTTGTAGGAAGCCAGTGCTGTTTACTCCTAATTTCTCTCTCCCATTCTGCCTGCAGACAGCTATGATTCTACTGCGCGACTACCCCAGACTACCCTAGACTCAAATCTATCTCAAATCGCTGCCAAATCGGCTTTGAAAATCAACCCATGTGGCCCTAGCTTAAGCAACATCTCTGTCAGTTTTTGTGCTAATGAAGTGTATCTAGCATGAAGGCAAGGTGGAGAATTCTGACCTTGAACTGACCATTCCTCTTCTATTTATATTTCTGATTTACTCAAGTTTAAAGCTTTTAACCATGTCTGTGATGTTCTGACATCTGATCTAACCAGACTAGGCACAGAACCGTAAGGCCCGCCCACAAGGATTCTGGTTGGTTTACTAAATACAAATAACCCACCAAATTGTAAATTAGGATTAAAAGAATCAATAGAATTAGGAAACAAAATGTAAAGTGATGGTGTGCTTTTGTTTCTTTTTTTTCCCAATTTCTATTATCATGAATCTCACCGGTGGACATACTGTAGATGGCTTATCCAGACCTATCCTTTTGAAGCAAAAGCGACAAAATGTAACTTCATATGTTTTACTCTGAAAACATAAGATTGTTTCATTTCTGATTACATTTCTGATTGCAACTAAATACATTTTTAGTTGTAGTTTTTACTTGTAATCAGGGTTAGAGCTCAACTTCAAACTGTTTAGACTTCTCTTGTTCGCCAAAAATGTAACTTTGTATGTTTTATTCCAAAAGAATAAATAAAAACTAATTTATAATTTTATTTAAAAAAATAAAACTAAATTTTTACTGTTAATGAACCAAGTCACTGAAGGAGGAAGTGACTTCATAAATGAAGACCCACCTTGATGGGTTAGGTTTATGAGGGTGATTTTCAACAACTGAATTTTGTCCCTAAAAAAGCATGGTGACATGTAAATGTAGTATATTGCACATTATGCAATACACTGGGGGCGCTGTTTCGATTATTGCATTTAGCCCCCAC
>OMKR01047639.1:0-15432 GCA_900302355.1 Cyttopsis rosea | reverse complement strand
CTATACATCCAAAATCCATGTTAAATAGACATTAATAAGTCAAACTGAGGGATCATCCTCAATAAGGGACGCGATTTGTCCACTGTTTTCGTACACGTCGTTTCATATATACACTCGGTCTTCAAAGTGCTGAGAATGACATAACACCAAGTAAAATCAAACCATTTATACAAGCGGAGTGGAGAAGTTTAAGAAAAAAGTTTAGAAAAAAAAATCTTTTCAGAAGCGCAGCTCAGCCAGTTGAACCAGTTGCGGGCGCGGAGGGAGGGTCGAGCGCGGTCCCCCTGCGCATCTGCACCGTGAAGCCACCACGTCCCAGATGTGATGTAGAACCAGGGCTGCAAAGTCTCACGCACATCAACCAGTTCACGTGCTCGCAGTATATTTTCCTCACTTGCGCCTGCTTGGATTTTTATTTTTCATAAAATATGTTGTTTCCTTTAACAGCGATCAGCGCTGTGCGTCTCTCGCACCTGATGAGTAGAATTAGGAGGGAAAAAAAGTCCGATTAGAGAAGAGCGTGCAGAGCGGACACGGACGTGGTGACAGAGGAGAAGAGTCGCACAACGCACTTGCAGCGTAGTGTTGAAAAGTTTGTCTCTTTTCAATGAGCCGACTGACTGATAATACACAATTATAATGAAGCAAGGCATTTAATGAAATAAATCCCATCCTATTGCTTTATAATAATTAAATGTTATATTCCCTATATTTTTCTTGCTCCATTATCTTTTATTGTAGTATTGTTCACTGGAAATATCTACAGTAGGCTACCTCTAAATATATTGTGTATGAGCCAAGATTGTGTTAAGTGAGGTCATAGGCATAGATTTCGAGGGGAACGCAGGTTTGTCCCCCCCAATAAAAAACAGTTTTGTGATTTCCTTAAAGACATTTCCACCATAATTTGATGCAGAAAATGCACAAATTGGCACATAAAAATTCACCAGAATGCAGGAAGTGTTTGGGGTTAGGGTTAGTTTCCCCCTTACTGTGCCCCCCCTCCCCAATGTTCAAACGAACCTACGCCACTGAGCAAGGTGGAGAAGGGGCCTGAAATACTGTAGGTTTTGCCTCCAAATCACTAAGTCCGCCCCTGACATTACACCCATGCGCAACATCCTAGTTGGAGTGCAGTCAGGGCAGGCCGCTGGCATAAACACTTATGCAGTTGTTTAGGGCCTGCAACACAGGGCCAGCAGAAAAGCAATCAGCGAAAGCGATCCGTTGCGCGTCCCCGTAAACCGTTTCCCCAAAGAAAACAAGTAGTGTTTTTATTTGAAATGTATTTAATTCCTAATTGAATGAAACAAAAAAATCCCTGTGCTTCCTGTGCCGTGTCACGCTTGGCAACTTAACCATCTCACTCTGAACTTTTGGTGAAACTTGGCAGCCCTGTGTATAACCCCCCCGGCGTCCCTTATTTCTCCACATAGAACGTGGCAACCCTAAAGGCTACAGAACAAAATGCTAAATGTCTTGTAAATGTTACCAAGTTTATTTAACTAGGTGACATGAGTAGATTGCAAGGTAGCAATTAGGGAGGTCTGGATTTGAGAAAATGTAGTAAAGTTAAGAGTAAACAAATGAGGCACCTTCAGGGACCATTAAGATATGGTCGCTGAGAGAGATTCTCTTCTGTTCTTGCGTCTTTTCTCTGGCTTATTTGGACACAACCCAAGTCTGCATGCCTGCTATGGTGTTGACAAGGCATCTATGCAAATTATGAACAGGCAGGCACATCCAGTTTAGGAAGAATTTACATTCATCGTTTTTCGAGGACCAAAGAAGAATTTAAGAAAAGTTTTGGGAAGCCCGATGTTTCCAGCAGCTGCTCATGAACCACAGATGCAAAACACATCAGACTGTGACTGCAGGGTCTCTCTCCAGCTTGCTCTGTCTCTCTCTGGGTCTAGCGTATCAAAGGACTGTGTCGGCAGATCCAAAAGAACACACTGGTCCTCCTGGGGTTTTTAAAAAGCAATTTATAAATGAGGTAGGAGGCTTTTTATTCATTTTCGTTCATTTGTCTGCAACACTAAATTCATCAGCATCATTAATGGCCATCGAAAGGCCAGATAACAAGGAAGCTGTAACAGCTGAACAGCAGCTGAAGTTTCTCATATTGACATAAATTATGAGCAGAATTCCTCTTTTTTTGCGGTTTTTTGAACGGCAGTTTTTCAACAGGAGTTATTCCCACATAGCAGTAAAATCAGGTCTCTCTCGGACAAGCTACTTGAAAGCTTACATGAAAGCAAGTACATAAATATTTGGACATTGACACAATTTTCATCATTTTGGCTCTGTACATCACCATGGACTTGAAATAAAACAATCAAATTGTCACTTTTCATACTTGGTTGATAATATTGCCTGAAACATTTCAGAATTCATCTTGCTGCTTTTGTCACAACATCAATAAATACAAGGGAACAAGTTCCATTGGCAGCCATACATGCCCACGCCATAACACTACCACCACCATGCTTCACTAATGAGGTGGTATGCTTTGGATCATGAGCAGTTCCTTCCCTTCTCCATACTCTTCTCTTCCCATCATTCTGGTACGAGTTGAATTTGATCTCATCTGTCCATAGGATGTTGTTCCAGCACTGGCAAACTCTAATCTGGTCTTCCAGTTTTTGAGGCTCACTGATGGTTTACATCTTGTGGTGAACCCACTGTATTCACTCTGGTGAAGTCTTCTCTTGATTGTTGACTTTGACACAGATATGCCTACATCCTGGAGACTGTTCTTGATCTGGCCAACTGTTGTGAAGGGGTTTTTCTTCACCAGGGAAAGAATTCTTCTGTCATCCACCACAGTTGTTTTCCGTGGTCTTCCGGGTCTTTTGGTGTTGCTGAGCTCACCAGTGCATTCTTTCTTTTTAAGAATGTACCAAACAGTTGATTTGGCCACACCTAATGTTTTTGTTATCTCTCTGATGGGTTTGTTTCGATTTTTCAGCCTAATTATGGCTTGCTTCACTGATAGCGACAGCTCTTTGGACTTCATATTGAGAGTTGACAGCAACAGATTCCAAATGCAAATACCACACTTGAAATGAACTCTAGACCTTTTATCTGCTCCTTGGAAAGGAAATATGAATGAAATAACGAGGGAATAACACACACCTGGCAATGGAACAGCTGAGCAGTCAATTGTCCAATTATTTTTGGTCCCTTAAAAAGGGGAAGGCACATATAATATTTGTTGTAATACTCCGTTCACCTGATTTGAATGTAAATACCCTCAAATTAAAGCTGAAAGTCTGCACTTAAAGCACATCCTGATTGTTTCATTTCAAGTCCATTGTGGTGGTGTACAGAGCCAAAATGATGAAAATTGTGTCCATGTCCAAATATTTATGGACCTGATTGTATGTAATGTCCCCCCCACCCTCTTCACTGATAGACAGACTGCCCATTGGGCAATTTAAAATAAAAACAGTGTGCTTTTATTTTAGATGTATTCATTTTACTCCATTTCCTAATTGAACGAAACAACAACAACAAAAAAAGCCCTGTGCGTCCCATGTCAGGATCCGCAGAGCCATCCACAGAGCCCCCCCCTAGAATTAAAGCATCCTCTTAGCACCCCCAACAAAAAGATTTTGGCGCCGCCCCTGTTGTTTGTATATACAGTATACTGTATATCTTAGTAACATATTCTCTCAAAGTTTTAGTTTAATAGTCTAATACCAAAACCACTGTTTGGGAGGCTTGTGTAACAGAGGTCACACGGCCACCCAGGAAATGGACATGGACACCAGAACTTCAGGTTGACTCAAGTTTTCTGTCAAAAAAAAAAGATATCCACATAGTGACAAACAGGCAGGTTGACGAAATTGTCACAGCCAAACAATGCACTTGTTTAAAAGAATGAAGATGTGTACTTTGTATTTCTCTCTTCAAAGTGCATATATATTATCAAATTCTAATTGTCTGCAGCAATTGTTTAGAAACTCAGAACTTCTTTGAAAATAAAAGCAGGTACTAAAATATGTCAAACAATTTTCTTTTGCTAATTAGTATTTTGAGAATTAATATGTTCAATTCCAAATCTGCCTGGTAACAACTGACAACTGATTTTTACCCACACTGGAATTGATGGAAGCTCTAATATTCACTCTGTCACACTTGTGATGACTTCTCATAAAATGTCCTTCACCTAAAAATGCTTGTTTTCCACATACATGCATGTATGTTGAAAAGCATACAGTCTGTTACTAGTCTGTTACTTTGTGTAAAAGTAAGTGCAAAAGGTAAAGTAAAGTGCAAAAGGTTCACTGAAAAAATGCAATGGTAACGTCCCCAATATAACATTAAGACTGTCTGACTATATTGTGAGCTTTCTGTTTTTCGAACGTACCCAATATAACATAAAGACTGTCTGACTATATTGTGAGCTTCTTGTCTTCTGAAAAAGGAGATTCAACATGTTTTTTTATGAGGATTAAATGTTTTCACCATTGGACTGCATTTAGGTACAGTACAAAGCTGCAGCAGAGCAGTAAGTTTGTCAATAGTAAAGTGTTCAGCAAGGTTGTGCTATTAACAGTTATCAATGATCGGAATGAACATTTTAATAAGGCCTGGGTTAAAGAATGGCAAACCTTTCTTTTAAACAATGACATTCAGCAGAATATGTGTACCTCCCCAAACTTCATCACAACTGAAGCAGTCTGGCATTTGAACACTATGTCACTAAACTACAGTATGTCTGTATAAAAAAGAAAAACATATTTTTTCTGGCATGAGCCTAGAAAGGCTGGTTGTATCGATACTGTTTACGTTAGATACCGAATTGCAGATATGACTCACCAGCGATACTAATACGACTGAGTTGAGATGGATCCGAGTTTATAATTCATTTAAATTTTCCCAGGCCTGCAGCCGGAGAGTTGACCAATTTAGAGAATTTAAGGATGACGTACACAAAGGAAGACGTGACTTTGCAATCTTCACGGGCAGTGGCGCAGGCAGAACGGCAGCCAGACGGCCCAACTGCAGCGCTGGTCAAGCTGCTTCATGAGTTTCCCTGTCAGCAGAGGCTGAGGTGACTCAAGGCGTGACTAACTGGTTAGACTAACCGCTATCGACAGTCCACATCTATGGCACGAGAACCCAGTGGGCACAATGCGTAGGACACGAGTAACCAAATCTGCCATCACTGTTTTCATTTCTCTCTCTCACTCTCTCTCTCTCTCTCTCTCTCTCTCTCTCTCTCTCTCTCTCTCTCTGAGACATTACAACATTATCCACTCTTCAGCTGGTGAGACAGAGGGTGGGGTGGTGCTGTTTCTGTTTGCCCGAAGCCTGACACAGAACTGGAAGCCTTTGAGCCGCAGGGGCCAAGTGTCTGGGGGCCTACCCAGACCTCGTGGCATTCAGGAGGCAGTCTGGCCCAGGTCTCTCTAGACTTGGAGCATGACAAGCTCAGGATGGAGATGATGGAGGGTGTGGGTGTGTCCGACGTGGACATTTTTGGCTGGAGCCGATGGACTAATGTGAATCGAAATGCATAACTTCATGCCGTGAGCAGACAAACAAAAGCACACTCATGAACTCTACAGTCAAATTGTGAAGCATTGAAAAATGCTGTAGTTGTCTGTCTGGTCACATCGCATCTGACAAGCGTACTGTATGCACAAAGAATGTGGGAAAGGGACTTGAGGTATTAGCTGCTGTCTGCTGTCATCGCACAGATTGGTTTGCTGGCTTTTAAGTTGCACATGTCAACACCATGCACTTTAAAAAGTCCCCTTTGCAAAATTGTTGCATTGATATGAAAAAGTACATTGGCCAGCTACTGAAGGCCCTTGTCAGGTGTGAATCCTGTATTCTATATCCACACATTAAAGCCATTACTAACAAAACTATTTTGACATCTATAAATGACAGGAGTTAAGCCTAGTGCTCAATGTGAAGTAGGCCGTTGGTTGAATGCGGAACCCAAATGTAGTTTATGAGTCATGCCCACATGTCAGCTGACATGTGTCTGAAGAGCCAGCTGACTGATGACATGTAGAAATCCGCTCCCAACCTTTAACACTGCTGGCTGATGGCTGAATCTTCCCACCTCCACCTACAGCATCAGAAGATAACACTGATAACACTGAATTAGTGATAATGCTGGCGCCGTTCTTTGACCCATAGGGTTGTATTTTTGCAGTACTTTTGCAGTATGGGTAGACTTGCCCTATGCTGCAAGGGAGCAGGCCAAACATAACTGTACGCATATCATATTGATGTATGATTGGGAATCTTGACAAAGTTATTTTTGGTACAACCAATATCTAAATCGATTTTACAATTCTTAAAAATCCTTCTGTTCTGATCACAGAACATGCAGCTTACCAAATGATATGTTGTGAATGGAATCAGTGTCAACATTATAAAAGTTTAAACCATTTGGAACTTTCGACGTGGTAACTTGGTGTACATTTTTAATTGTCCGTCACGCCAGGGGGTAGCGTTGCTTCCAGGTCGGGCATCAACGCTCCCTCTACAGGAAATTAAGGTCTGGCGCTTTTAGCCTCTTTCAACCCAATATATTAAAAAAGCGGATAACTGTTTTTGCAATCCAAGCTCAATTTCTGGGACCAAATTTATTTTCCTTACATACTCCAACCGTAGCCGATATGAGGGTGAATTCTAATTCTAAGCCTAATTCTGCCATACTATTTCAGAAAGTCATTGCATTTGCATTAAGTGGCGCACTTTAAACTGTGTTGTTCTGGAGCGTTTCAGCATTTAGAGCTGGTTTGTTAGAAATAAAATGGTCCGCGCCTGAGCTTCTATTGACATGTTTGTTTGTTGCAGTGTCTCTGCTACTCACCACACGACAGAGAACAGCGAGGGGGGCCAACCACTCAGACATTATGTGGGATCAAGCGGCTAAACCACACTAAGCCAACAACAACTAACAATCAGAAAAGGACTAACTGGGACTGTGGGGACCTGGGTATTTATCTGTCACAGCGCCGTTAGTGGGGAGGTGGAGAGACACAACCGCCTTGCGGTGCGGCGGTCTGTGATTACACTCAGCAGCCAGAGGGAAAAATCAAAGTACTGATTACGTTCTGAAACTAAATGTGGGCACGGCCCCATAGCCTTAGTGGTCAGAACTGACTGACGTTCAAATGGAAATGGAGGGAATTTACAGTTGTTGCCCCCTTCTTCAGTGAAGTGATCAACCCCAAAACATCCCACTAATCAAGGATACAATATCATGGCTTTAAATTCTTGAGAAGCTTTGATACTCCTCTATGTAGTTTGTCAGATTTAATCACATTTACTCAGTCACATCCGTCCTCCAACGTCCCCTGTCATTAACGCGAGACCGTAATGGATACTCCATAAAACATCTTCACACTCATTTTCGGTATACACCCTCCGGCAATGGAAACACTAATTATAGTCCCTTGCGCAGTCTGGGTACCAATGAAAAGTCCATGGACATTGTTGCAGTGAGCCAACATGTGAAATGCAACGTATAGATGTATGACGCATGCTGCCCTATTTTCCAGGCTGTCAGTTGTCTTTTATTTCCCCCCCTCAAAGCTTCCGGTCCATGTGATGTGCTCCATAGACTTCTGCTATTTGGTTAAGTTGTATCGCTTAAACTACTTTACATTCACTCACAATTTTTACAAATCGTAGCTTCAAAAGTTAGTTTAATATACATTAGCTTTTGATTCCGCTTGAATCCACTTTTAACTGTACTTGTTCGTGTTTTGTGCTCCCGAGCTTGTGTTTGTCTCAAGTACAGACGAATGCGAATCTACTTCAATCCACTGTAATCTGCTTGTCTTTTTTCTTTTCTCCATCTCTCGGATTCGGCTCCCGCGAGTGTGTTGGTGAGGCTCCGTGAACCTCGGACTACACCGGCTACAAGCTACACCGGCCACGAGCTACAGTGGCTAGCAGCTAAGCAGCTACAAACTACAAACAAGCTAAACGTGTTTTTAATGACCTTCCTTGTTAAATAAAGGTTATATTAAAATTAAATAAATAAATAAAACCGACACACTGCATGCTGCTCCGACACAGCGGTGACTATAGACTCGTGCTCCGCGTGCACCCTTCTCCTTGAGAGGATGTCCCTGCTAGAGGGACGTGTCCATCAGTTAGAGCAAAGTAATTTGATAACTTTAGATGTGACGGGCACCACTGATAGCGTGGGTGGTAGCCGACCCGCTAGTCCACCTAGTATTAGCCCTAAACGGCCCCTAGCCGCATAAAGCCTGTTTCTAACAGATTTGCCCTTTTAGCTAGTCCTACCTCAGCTAGTCCTCCTGGCTCCCACACCTTAAGGCCTTTTCGCACCGTAGGAACTTTTTCATCGTTCTACAAACCTTCAGAGGAACCCTCCCTTTTTTTGTGTCTCCAATGCAGGAACTAGGAACCATCGTAGTTCTTAGAACACTGTTTTTGAGGGACTTTTTTAGCTCCTACTCCAGGGCAGGTACTAACTGGCACAAGGGGAACCTTCAGTGATGTAAGTGCACAGTGATTGGTCCAGACGTAAGTGCACGGTGATTGGTCCAGACGTAATTGCACGGTGATTGGTCGAACGCATGAGCCATTGCAGCACTGGCAACTGCCATATATAAAAAACTTTGTAAAGCATTAACAACAACCAACAACCTAAGCCAAAAATCAGACGCTTAATTTAATGTAAACATGTCTTTATTTACACACAATTTATTTCCAAAACATTAACACCTATGTAAAAAAAAAAAAGGAAACCCCTCCGCCCGACCTCTCTGCGGACTCGGCAGACTCAGACAGTGCAGTGCGCCTGTTCTCAGTGCACCCAACCGAGTTGCATCGCTCCGGCCAGCAACCAGCCCACGTACAGTCGGCGCCAATAAAAAAATAATCAATAAAAAAATAACCCCCCAAAAACAATAGTGTTTTTATTGTACAGTAGATGAATTTATTTCATTTATCTTTATTTTTATTTTATTTTTCGGCGTTAATTGAATGAAACAAAAAATCCCTGTGCGGTGTCCCGATGTGGTGCAACCGGCAGTGGAGTAGTGACCTTGCCTTACGAAAGTCGGAGCAAACTGTTAAATGATGTCTTGTAGATCTAATATGAGTGAAGATTCAGGAACTGCATTGCTTATCTTTTGCCTCAAATCTGTTCAGAAACTGATTTTGATGGACTGATAAGCTGAAATAAGTTAAAGTTTATGGACTAAATACAACACAGAATTTGTGCTGAAACCTCATTGGCTTATGTCACTTCAGCATCACGTCAGAGTTCCGATTGGCGATGTGAATGAAAATGAAAATAGGTATTTAGTTCTCGGAGGACCTCCCCAGTTCCTAGTTCCCCTCAGTGAGTCCCAAGAACTGTTTGGTCCAAAAACGCCTTTAGTCATAGGTGACTCCATCACCCGCCACGTCAAGCTTAGAAGGTCAGCCACAGTAGTGTGTTTACCTGGGGCCAGAACACCCGACATTGAAACTAATCTTAGAGTGCTGGCAAGCAACAGGAACAGCCATAAGAAACAGGTACACTAGGCTGACACCAGCTATTCTGATATAGTTATTCATGTCAGTTAGGGGTGGGCCGATTGATCGGATGAAACGACTCTCTGTTATGGATATGTTGTTTTGTCCGATTAGGATTGTCCGATCATTTTGAGTTTATATCCGGGATCTGAGAAATCACGCCCTCAATGGGTATATCTGCTGTCCGTCATGACAAATACATTGTGTGATCTGATCACTCTCACGTGATAGCACAGTTGCACATACGGTCTCTCCCATAGATATAGAAACGTAGATACCGAATTTGCGATTTGATGTGCATCTGTGTGGTCGCCATATTGGGGCGGTCAAGATCCACTAAATACAATGTGTATTGCGAGATGCAGACCTCTCTACAAAATCGACTGTAACTCACTTAATTCTGAACCGATTTTCATAAGATTTGGTTCAGAATTTATCGAGTTACAGTGCAGACACATAGCAGCTCATCTAAGCTCTATCGCAAATCTATTTTTATGTTATCTGCACGGGAGCGAGTGTAACCAAACGGATGAATAGAGGGACATTTGAGAAATTACTCATTGGATGGATCATGGATTATTACAACATTTACCCATCTGCTACCGCGCCGCAACAACAAAAGGTGAGGGTTGACGACCGAGCCGATCACGTTTTAGTAAATGTAGAAGACAGGTAGCATCAGTACAACTTAATTTGCCTTTTACTACCAGTGATCCCCTCTGGCAAAAATAACATCAGTTTTTTTTCACAATAAAAGCGAGTAGCTCCTTTACAGCCTTTTTAGGCAACTTCCAGTTTTCCAATTCCGACTAGGCCTATCCCATCACAACTATTGGGGTACATTTTATGGATAGAAATGCGATTACGACTATCATGTGATCGGCCTACCCCTGTCGGCTCTAATGATGTGAGGATGAGGCAATCAAAGATCACAAAGAGTAACATAGCTAGAACTTGTGATCTCGCCAGAAAGATGAGTCGGCTTTGAGTAATTGTCTCTGGTCCCTTGCCTGCGAGAGGCAATGATGAAAGGTTCAGTAGATTAGTCTCGCTTAACCGGTGGCTGGCTAAATTCTGCAGAGATTAGGGACTCCCTTTTGTAGATAACTTGGACGGCATTCACCCTAACAGGGAAGGCACCATCACTCTTTCTAGGAACATAGATAAATGTTTGAGTGAAGCATGACATCTCACTATAGAGCAGGTCGGGACATGAGTAGAGAGCCTGGCAGTACCACTTTAAAGGGTTCAGTTGGTCATACTTCTCAGACGGTTTTCTTTCCTAATCACAGTGTTTGTAGAATACTCAATTCGCCACCATGCCTATAGTTCCTCGGAATACAAACCAGGCTCTAAACAATGCAATCTTGCTAAAATTATTACCAGGGAGGGAATGGGGGTGAAGGGCATCGATCAGCCTACTTTAATGAGAATTGGTCTGATGAATATCAGATAACTCCCCTCCAAAGAATTGTTATTTAATGATTTGATCAGACCATAATCTTGATATGATGGGTCTATGTGAGACTTGATAAAAGCCAAATGATTTCTTACCACTAAAGCCAGCCTATTTTCAACAGCTCCCCCTTCACAGCTAATGTCTTCATGTAATTCTTTACTCAGAAAATTGACTTTCTTAGAAAAGAGATTTAAGGCACTGCCTCAACCCCAATCGAATCCTCCAATAGTGTGACAGGAACAGGCACTAAGGCAGATCACATAGATAACCTCTCACACCTTGATGCAGTATCTCTTGAAACTCTATCACAGACAACATGCTTACTCGACTCACTCCCTGGAAAGCTTGTTAACTCATCTCTCTCCTCTGGCACTGTAACTACGGCTTTTAAGCGAGCCGTGATGAGACCCTTACTTAAAAAACCCAACCTCGACCCTGAGAGTCTTAGCAACTATAGGCCAGTCTCAAATCTCCCTCACATTTCAAAAATTCTTGAAAGAAATCGTAGCACAACAGATTACTGATCACATGTCTTCTAGTGATCTATTTGAATTATTTCAGTCTGGATTCAGAGCACTCCACTCCACTGAGATGGCCCTCACAGAAGTGGTTAATGATCTTTGATTAGCAATGGACACCGACACTTCATCAGTAGTACTATTATTCGACTTCAGCGCTGCTTTTGATACTGTTGATCATAACCTACTGCTAGATCGCCTAGACACATGCATTGGCATTAGAGGTTTTACACTTTCCTAATTTAGATCTTATCTTTCAGAGAGGACACTGTGTAATTCATGGCAATGCGACCTCTGAGTATTGTAATGTTACTTGTGGGGTCCCGCAGGGATCGGTACTTGATCCTTTGTTGTTTAGTATCTATATGTTGGAGATCATATGCAAATATGGCATTTAGCTTTCATTGTTATGCTGATGAGACCCAACTATACATGCCCTTAGAACTAACTAACCCATGCAATTGTCGTACTCTTTTGTTGAAATTAAACAGTGAATTTCTTGTTTCTCAACACTGAGAAAGCTGAGATGCTGGTTATTTGTCCTGCCAGACGCAAGCACATGTTTAAGGATATCACTCTGAACTTTGATAACTGTACTATTACCCAAAGTAACTCAGCAAAATATTTACTAGTTATATTTGACCCCACTCTCTCTCTTCAACTGCATATTAAGAATATTACCAGAACTGCATTTTTTAAAATCTTTGCAATATTGCTAAGATACAGCTCATTCTATCTATGAGAGACCATAGAGACCAATCCATGCATTTGTAACATCCCGCTTAGATTATTGCAATGTGTTGCTCTCTGGCTATTTGATGTCTAGTATTAAAAGCCTTCAGTTAGTACAAAATGCTGGGGCAAGAATCTTGACTAGGACTAGAAAGATTGACCATATTACCCCTATACTGGCCACCTTGCACTGGCTCCCGGTTTACCTCAGATGTGACTTTAAGGTTTTGCTACTTACCTATAAAATACTACAGTCCCTAGCACCTTCCTATCTTGCTGACTTAGTGGTACCTTATGTACCATCGTGAGCCTTAGGCTCACAACATGCTGGTCTATTTGTGATTCAGAGAGTTAAAAAGAAGTCTGCAGGCTCCAGAGCATTCTCACTCCCCAGTGAGAAGTACTCTGGAACGCCCTATCTGTGGAAATCAGAGCTGCTACTTCTGTAGAAATGCATAAATCAAGACTCAAGACTAATTTTTACAGTCTTTGGTTAACCTCACCCATCCTGTTACCTTGCCTTTCACCCTACCTTCACCCCTTAACACTGGTACATAACAGGGTTCTACCATGGAACCAGGGGGAGACTGGCCGTGAACCTTTCCAGATGTGGAGGATACTGCTCTGACCAACCTGGATTGGATCTGATGACCACTTCCCTGGAGGCGTCTACCTGCGGTGCTCTGCACCAGCAAATAGACTCTTATACTGTCTAGCTTTAACATTGCATAGTATAGAAATACAATAACCTAGGATTTGTCATATTATATTATTATTTGCCAGTGGATGCACACTGCACTGTCATCCTGGAAGGTATATTCCTACTCGAGGTTCCTACTTTTTTCTCCCAAATGGTTTTCTGGGAGTTTTTCCTTTCCAGAATGGGGTTCAGACGAGGGGATGCCGTTGATTTCTATGTGAAATATGGGTTTGTGAAGCCCTTTGAGACTGGATTGTGATTAAGGGCTATATAAATATACTTGACTTGACTTAACCCTTTTTAGCAAGCTGGTCAATAGGGTGCACAAGTTATTAGAATATATATTTATTTTATGTCTGGTAAATCATGCCAGTGTTAATCAAAAAAAATCTTCCTCCTAATTGGTCTAATTTCTGTAAATTTTGTAAATCTTATTTCCTTACATTTGCAGTGCACCCATAGTGGTGTTCAATGGAGGGGGCGTTGTTTTCGGTTTGTGGTGATGTATTTGTGCCACCCTTATTGGCTGCCAAAGGGAAAAGTCTTGGCCACAGTTTATTGCGCCCAGAGCTGCTTGGCTAGATTCAGCCACTTGTCGGATGACTTAGCATCCATGAACAAACCAAACGCAAACAGACAGTGGAGTGGTGTATTATGAATTCAATGGCAGGCATTAATATGAACAATTGGACTTTTTAATCTGCTTTTAAGATGTTTTGAAGTTAAAATTGGTAGTAAGTAACGAGACTGGAAACACATCTTCCAAACCGTTTTGTGTTTCATGGTTTCATATATAGTTCTGGATAACGTTGAGTTTCTAGAAGAATTGTAGAAGAATTGCAATGGTACTAAACTGCTGGATCTCTGGATTTATTATATAATATTATTTATTCTATTAAAATATATTATACCTCACTCTGCTGCTTCTGGGATAATTAGCAAAATGTTTTGTGAGATAACTAAATTGTTTTATTTGGCACATAACGGTTCAGGGATTTATTGAACTTGCATGTAACGTAGTTCAACACCTAAGTACTGTCATGTAATTTATTAGGAACAGCTGACAGTATGTATATGTGTGTACGCGCCAACACTTTTGGTTTTAGACTTCTATTTTGCCTAATATCACCACCAATGCCTTTTGATAAAAAATTTTAAAGTCCTACTATGTTTGTGCTCCGACAATGCCCTGAGCTAGCTGATTTAGCATATTACTAAAGCTGAATCGAATTACTGCAATGGACTTTTACCACAGACAAAGACACACCAGAGAAAATTCCAGAGAAATTCTCAAAAACATCTCAAACCATTGCAATTTTACGGAATTACCTTTCGGCATTTTCTCATTTTTATAAGGACTGTTCATACCAAATTATCAAATACAACTGACATATGACAATTGAATGAAAATTCTCTCTCAAAGTCATAGTGTTCACTTCATCCCAGTGTTGCCAACTGAGTGACTGTCACTAGATTTACCTACTTAGCCTTCTTGCGACTTTTTGAGCAGACTTGATGTTGATGTTTTGTGCTATTTGATGAGCATCGTTACTGCCACCAAATGTATAATACAGATGTAAAAGACAAAAAAAAATCCTGTGTTGATATGCTAATTATCGCAAATGAGCGCATGATGGCATCAAGCGACTTTTAAAGCAGGCTTCAGTGGCTTTCCGTAGAAAATAGTTGGCAACACTGCTTCACCCAACACGGTTAGCATCAAACCCTTGTCCCGTTTATAGAGCAACATGTTTTGGAAATCTCACCACACTAGGGATTGTTGACCCATTTCCCCCTGAAACCTAAGCTCTGTGGACCCCGCACACAGCTGGCTAACAGCCTGCCAACCTCTGGCCTTTGACCCCACATTCAACATGGCTGCCATCTCAAGCAATTATCAGCAATTGGTCAGTTATTTTCTTTGAGCCACTGAAATTACCACGGCATTAAAGTAAGCAGGCGATAAAATGTAAACGCTTCCATTTGCAGGATGGAGCCCACAGAGGCTCGTGCGTGTGTGTTGCACATTTGGGCAAGGAGCAGGCTCACATGCACGGACGTAACCTGTGTTTTGACCTTGATTATCGATCAAGTTTGCAATTTACCAAGTAAATTGTAAAACTGTCACAAGCTCCACGTGTAGCATTTGAATCTAAATTGATTTTGCACTGCTTTAAATTGTACACTTATCATCCCATTCAAAGATTTATTGTAGTGCTGCTATAGTTTAACAATAGGAATAGTGCTATACTTACAGAACAGTATATTTTTGTAAATATATATATAGAATATATAGAATTTATTCTCTATAATAATCCTGGAGCATTTACATTATGTCTATAGTATTGCTATAATGTAATGTAGTATGTTTATAACATACATTTCTGTGTAACTATAGTATACTCTGTTTACCTATTGCAATATTTCAATGTATGTTATTTCAAGTGTTATTGTAAGTTATAAGTAGTTCAAATTGTAAGTAGTTCACAATA
>OMKR01047638.1:0-31794 GCA_900302355.1 Cyttopsis rosea | reverse complement strand
CCCCCCCCCGTCTGACTATATTGTGAGCTTCCCGTTTTCAAAAAGGAGATTTAACATGTTTGGACCATTGGACTGCATTTAAGCACAATAGTGAAGTGTTGCTATAAGCGGCTATAAATTGTGGGTACCGACCTTTTCATAAAGCCTGTGCAGAAAAATACCTAACCCATCCCTTGAAAGTGATCTGCCCTGTCTGTGCTTTTCAGCTAGATGGTGCTCTCCTCTTTTGAATCTTGTTTAAAAAAAAATCACACATCTGGTACTGGTTGCATGAATGCAAAAGAGGCAGTGAATTGTCTTTTATTGGCAGTAGCCAATAAAAAATGAACCTTGTTAAACACCGCAGATGTGCCAGATGATCTGCAAGTACGAGGACAGAGTTCTTTCAGAGTTCTGCTTTTTAAACAACCATGTTTTTTTTCTCCATCACTGTTAGGCCATCTTGTAATACTCCACCACATCTAATTAACTGTGTCAACTAATATGAAATTGGCTTCTATGTGTGTACATCTGTCTGTGTGTACAAATCCCCTAGGGTTACCATGGGCCAAAAGGTGTAACTGGGCAGCCGGGGAAGTGGGGCAGCGATGGTAGCCCAGGTGTGGATGGAGATCGTGGGCCTCCAGGACTTCCTGGGCTCCAGGTGAAGAACTCGTAAAACTGAAGGCATCGGTGTCGAAATGCACATTTCATCATCCTACATCGGTTGATGACACTGGGTGTTTTTAATTGTCCTTCCAGGGTCCAAGAGGATTTAAGGGAGAATCGTGTCCACCAGGGGAGAAAGGGGATGAGGTGAGAGTTCTTCTTTGGCTCCTAATTAATGTAATCTAGCATCAGACAATGAGTTGATTCTATATCACTGCCACACTAGTGATGTGCTGTACTGTCACAAATGTCAGGAAGAAATTTGCTAAGCAGCAGCTCTCCCAGCCGCTGCAGCTACTACAAAAAGTCTGCCCAAAGTCCAAAGGAAATACAACAGATGTCTTTCAAAAGCGCAGATTGTTATCAGTGCGCTGCGGAAGGAGCTTAAACATCGTAACGGACACCGACACGTGCTGCCGTCTTTTAGTTGACTCGTATGGGAATTGGGGGAAATTTCACTTAAAACAAAGAGCAGTTGTCTAATGACCTGATGGGCTGCCAGAGTTACCCCAGGCAACTTTGACCTGCTACCTACTTGGGTTAACAAAGCCAAAATTGGGCCCAGTGAGTCATAGACACCACAGGAGGGTTACCGATAGTTGACACAGGGGTCTTGGTCAATGTTTGTTCTGCAGTTGAAGGGCAGTTGCTTAAGTCATTATTATTATCAGCCACTATTCTCCACCCATGCACACCCCACCATTTCCGCTCTCTCTTTCTCACAAGCATAGACACAAAGACACTACAGAGATATGTATCAGAAATATGGGTTGGAGAAGGGAAATTGAGGCCATTGTATTTCCCTAACCCAAACGTGCATAGAACCCATTTCTGGTCTTTGCCTGTTCTCATAGTAACATTTTACAACCACAAATTTGCATTCTGGGATACTTTTACTGCCACAAAATTGCATGTCAGGAACTGCATTCAAACCAATTATGTTCCATTTTGCTTCAAAACGACTTCCTTGTGTGCCAATCAGCTTTAATGTTGTTGATGGCACCTCAGCAAATCAAACATTCACACACTTTACTAACTTTCTGAACTGTACAGCTTGGAGAGGTACATCAAAGTATTGCTATTAAAATGAATCGGGTTGAACAAGACAAGTAGGCCCACTTTGCGCAGCCCTGCTCAAATCTCCGACAATTGCCATGGAGGCCCCTAATCCCAATGTGTGAATGAATGAGTCTGAAGGCTCGCTATAAACCCCTCTGGTGAGGAACCTTTCAAATAAATCTCTTCACTTTCTCGATGTGTTCTTAACCGCAGGGTTTCACGGGTGAGCCCGGAGCATGCGGGGACAGGGGAAGGACCGGGGAGAAGGTCAGTATTATATATGTACTAAACATGACAAAAATAACTTTGTAGAGCATGATCTTTTTTTCCCCCCTTGGGGGGAAATGGGGTGCTCTAGTTGTGCACTGCCCACACCTCTAGTTGTGCACTGCCCATTCTGCGGAAGCCTGGCTGCATTGCCCCCTACTGGTGTGAAAGGGGTAATGTAATAAGAAGCCACGCGTAAAAGACAGCGTCACGGTGCAAAAGAATAGTCCATCAAAGTCAGCTTTACGAAGCATTTTCACAGGTTTTTATGAATATACCATAGACATCAAGGAAGCATATAATAATATATTAAAGCATCAGACAGATACAATAAATGGATAATATTCCTAAGTAGACACCTAGTTTTATACGCAAATTGTATTAAATGTAGTGCCTGCAGTACCTCCTCACATTTACATGAATTGTAAGCCTCCTATTCGTGATTTTCATTCAACTCTGCTTTTCAATGAAATAATTTAGTGAAACTTGAAGTTCTGAGTATGTTTCTTTAATCTAAATGCAGCACATTTCAGAATATTTTCTTCCAAAAATATAATCTCCCAAATGACACGGGAGGAAGTTATTGTTTTGACTTGGGCTGTATATGCTGGATATGTTGTCACCTAAAGTTCAGATTAAAATTGAAACCATAGGACAAATTCATTCACGACAAGAATTTTTGGAAGAAGGTAATACATTACCATTCAAATAATCATGAATTTAGACATTGGGTCATGTCTAAATCAGGCATTTACTAAGGCTATAATATTGCATGGTGTGTTATAACATGTTTGTATTGATGACAGTATTCTATGCATTTGTTGTGACCTACAGGGCTTCAAAGGGGAACAGGGAGACGCCGGACCTGTTGGCCCATCTGTAAGAATGACTTTAACGACAATAAATTAAGAAATGAATGAATTGATCTCACGGGCCATTGGCTTTTTGTTGATTCAGGGTCCTTCTGGCAAACAAGGCACTGTGGGCCTTTCTGGAGCACCAGGGCCGCAGGTACGTCAACTTTGGTTTTACTGCACCTAAATGCCACTCGAGTCTCCATATTTACCTGCTGTATTTTGGGTTTGATTAGGGACACCCTGGGGATGAGGGATCTCAGGGCCCAACGGGATCGATGGTGAGTGTGTAAACACTGTTCACACGTCACCAGAGACATGTGATGACAAAGAAATAAGTTTTGACTTGAATCTTGCAGGGTGTTCCCGGGCTCACTGGTATGATTGGACCACAGGGAGTGAACGGTTCTGAGGTGAGGTATTGTGTAGACCAGGGGTTCTTTGTCCTGCGGAGCGATTTTTCCGTCACAGTTTGGCTCAGTCAGTGGGAGTGCTTGGATGGGATTGTTTCCCCGCAACTAGACGGTCCCATCGCAGTACTTCATAGACCATGGCCAAATTTTGCGGAAAAATCTTTTTCGCTGAATCATACTGGAACCATATGTTCTACAGCCCGGTTCTGGCCCGTGGCCCAGTGGTTGGGAACCCCAGGTCTAGACTGTAATTTTGGACAGAGAGGGTATCGCAGCATTGACATGACTAGATTGTCCTGTAGCATGTATGACACATGCATATTGTACTGTATATACAGTACGCACTATGTATATAGATGATAAAACATGAACACATATTACATGCAAAATTAAGTCAAATGTGTTATATCACCCAATTAACCTTCTCTTTCTTATAGTGAATATTTCATTCTTCATTCTCTCAGCTTAAGCTACGGCAGTTCACAGTAAATCTCTCCCCCTTAAACCCATGTGTTTTGTTGCGTTTTCCTGTCCTTGTGCAGGGAGATCCAGGTCCCGTTGGCTCACGTGGTCGAAAGGGCCCTCAAGTATGTCCCGGATTTCTCAGACTCAGATCAGAGTATTTTGGTAGCTGTGGCAACGCACCTATACACAGTGAAGCAATGAGGCAACCGGCAGTACTCATTTTATTTAATTGCATCTCCCACAGGGCCCCTCTGGATTGCCAGGGGAGAGCGGCCCTCCTGGACCCAGAGGGCCACAGGTAAGAATCTGGGAACTACATCACCCCCACAAGCTTAATGCCGTATTCTCTTTCAAATTAACAGGCAAACACATGTTGGCATGAAATATAGTTAAAGGTACTAGATGTAGTTTTCAGAAAATCCTTGTTTTTAATGACACCAGTGGCCATCAAGTGAACTGCAGTCAGCACCTTGTTGCGCACACTCGCACGGGCTCTCACTCCATAAGCGCGAGCGTCCTGCGCATTGCACCAGAAACTCAGATCAAACTGTCAAACTAGGCAGTGCTGATCAAATATGAATCAAGATTCTGTTACTGCATCGCCTATTTCCCAATTCAAATGTTTTCAGAATCATATTTTGGTGAACTGTTTAGCTGTAATATGAGAAAGTTTGTGACCAGCCGCCATTTTTTCCTGCTTGAAAACAGACGAGCCAAAACCACGCACCACCCAACTTGCATGTGTCGATCAGCGCTACGTCACACGTTGGTTGTAGGTCTATCCAATTGCGTCCAGAGGCATTTTGGAGAGCGGCAGGGCTAGGGCTGTGACGATAACCGCATTACCGCAATACCACGGTCATGTGCCGTCACCGTGGTATTGAGCTCATTACCGTCACACCGCAAATAATAAAATAAAATAAAAAAATATTTTTTGTATTTCATGTTTGCTGAAAGTGAAAGTTACAGGAGTGCATATGGTGTGTGACACATGTTATTATCAAACATGAAGTCTGACGACTGTTGGGATCCAGGAGCACCGCGGCTTCCTCCACTCTCTCCCCGGCCGCGGCGCTCTCCGGCTGGGCAGCGCGCAGCGTGGATGAGGGCCCCCGGAGCTGACACGGCGGGTCTTCCTCAAACACCAACTTGAACTCGAACTCGCCCTCCTCCCAACCCGAGCCCGGCACGGCCCCCATCCCGGCAAAAGGAGAGCGATTAAAGAAAGAATCCGCGACTTTCAGTGACGTCTGGTCTGACACGGTCGGAGAGAGTCCGTTCCAAACGACCCGGCATATAATGGCAGAGCGATTATAGGGCAGAGCGAACTTTTCGGACTGTTCTCAGACAACAATGATGATTATATTATTTATTTAAATGTATATAATATATATTCATATATTATTTATTATTTATTTTATTATTTATGTATTTCATACCGTCACCCCCCGTCAGTATACCGCAATACCTTGCATGATACGTTGAAAAGATTCATACCGTCACAGCTCTAGGCAGAGCACTCTGGAGTGCACATAAACGTCACTTCCTTTGCAGTTTCACCCAAAAACCCTTTACATAGAAATCAGTCCACAGGCTGTTATAGGCACCGAGAAAGTCGGGTAAGGTCTCAGTTTTTAAGTTACGTTAAGATCCGTAAGACAAAGCGTTAATACATGTAATAAAACAACATATAGCACCTTTAAATGCTGTGTCCTATTTATAACAATTTAGGGTGATATTATGTTGCCATATTTTAGTATTGGCAATATTTGACATATGTACAGTAGTACTGAGACCTGTAAATGATGCACTGTAAAAAATGAAATCATTTATTGCTTTTCCTAGAATATGATATTTTACTTTTGAAAACATCTCAAGTCATTTTCCCTTATTTTAAGAATATGTTTTGTGGACTGTTTTTAAGACAAAGGTATTCGAGAAATTTGTGGCATTTGTGATCCCACAGAATGGACAGAATCCACTAATAGGCTATTGCCATGTCTATGGGGTAGGATCATTTGTAGTTCCCTCTGATGGAAGACAAAAGTTGTCATTGATGCTTTGTAAAATCTAACCAATTTAATGAAACGTCCCAATTTCTCTTTTTGTCTTTTTTTTTTTTGTTTGAAGAAAATAGTAGGCCTTTGTGGGGGCAAAATTATGTCAATTTAGGACTGGTGTTTTGAGTCAAATGTTTCTCTTTCAGGAAATAGTTATCAGCCATTTTCTAAAATGGGCTCCAAGCCTAAAGAACATACAGGCATGTCTGTCATGTCTTTTGTAAAGTAGCCAAAATTCTTTCTTCATGAACTTCCCAGAATTACCCAGCACTTTCCTATTATGTATTATCAATCAGGGGTTTATCTCAATGTGTAAAAGTCATACTTATATCTTACACTTTAAATGGAAGGTTACTGAGTTATTCTATTGCATTCACTGTCCATTATTTGTAATTTTTTATTTTAATATCCCTTTTTATAACCCTACATTTTGAGTTTTATTTTGTCATTTATTTTCTGATTTGCATTCCCTGATTGTTTCATATGTTTTCAGGGGCATCTGGGAGTGAGCGGTCCCCTCGGTTTGAAAGGGGACGCAGTAAGTTCTAATACATCTTATCTTTTCCCAGTGGTCTCCCATTTGTACGATATTGTACTGATGTGAATGCTCATATTTTATCTGACAGGGCCAAATAGGACCAATGGGAGCCAAAGGATCACTGGGCATTGAAGGCGCCATGGTGAGTGCAATTATGACCCTGTTGACGTTATGTATGTTGACGTCTGGTCGCGTGAAACGCTGTACGCAATCTCGTGTTTCGCTTTGATGGAAGAAGAAATTATTTATCCATCCATCCATCTTCTTTACCCACTGTTCCTCATGGGGGTGGGCGGGTTGGAGTATAATCCCGGCTGCAAATGGGCGTAAAACAGGGACACAGTCACATACATTCACTCACAGACCATTGACACCTCGGGGGCAATTTGTAGTCTCCAATCAGCCTAAACTGTGTGTCTTTGGAGGTGGGAGGAAACCACAGCACCCACTTTGAGAGATACCCGAGACGAGATTCGGATTCAAAGATAAAATATAGATAAAGATAAAAATAATGATTGTGGATTCCTCGATTCTGGAACTTTAGATGTAGAGGGATTCACAAGTCAACGACACCGAACGATGATGTGGACGACACCCGTGACTTGAGGTTCAAGGCTTGGCCATCTACTTCAGACAATAACATGCGTGGGGGCGTGTACAGCAAGCAGAAGTTACAACACGGCATTTGCTGTATATACCGCAGACTTTATTTTATCCATAGAATCAACTTATTTGGTGGAAACACTGCGGTTATTGAAGGACATGCTGGTTCAGGTGCTTCTCCAGGATAACTTAATGTCTGTGAGGATCGTATATTCAGCTTGTTGCAGTGAGTATGTGGTGATCCCTGATGTGTCCAGTGGACAAAGACTCACAGAGGTGACATAACTACCCACTGGAGATCAGTGGCTTTATTGGCAGCTACAAATCTATTATGCAGGTATCGGAGTACAGTATGTAAATAAAGTATTGTCCCAAGCATTGTATGCCCTTCGAATGCTGCCTGGTAAAGAGTGTCTGCATGGCCTCAATGAAAGGCTCCATCGCTGGCTTTGTGGTATGATTTATGGCCCAGTAAATACTGGGTCCACAGTATAACTGGCCTGGAATCTGCATGTGGCTCACATCTGACTTCACCGCTCGACCCTCTTTGATACCAAGAAGGCTTCTCCTTTTTCTTCTGTCAACCTCGGCTCAGCAGTTATCAAGATCGACTGATTTGCCCTCACCTCACATTCTCCCTTATTCCTCACATTTAAGGCAAAATCGATTCTATTTGGAGGGGCGCTGAAACCTAGGCATAGCCACGCCCCTTTTCCATCTATTTGAATAGTATACTGTATGTATTCTATAGACTGATTAAATTAGTATCATAAACAACTGTAATAAATAATCGTTCAACATAAACACACATTTGCTAATTTTCATACATTCAGTGCCACTGTCTTTTATCTTCCTGTCTAGGGAATGCCCGGAAGTCCTGGTCCAAACGGGTTTCTGGGCGACTCTGTAAGATTTCTATCCTTTCGAGTTTATTGTTTTTTTTTTAAGCTTATATCCAGAGTTGGGAATCAGTTTCACTTTAAATCAGTCAAAACTAAAGTAGAAACTAAACATCATATCCACGCTAACTTGTTGGATATGAGCATTTTGTGGAAAACAACTATCGAAGAACCAGCCCAGTGAGACCAGTCACCAGCAATGTCATGAAAATGACATGAAATTGTGAATAATTTGGAGGCGAATTTGAAATTTCCCTCATCTATATATGCAATTTTCATCAATACATCACAAATTTCCATCAATACCTTAACTATCATTATTTAAATTGTCTATATAAAGACATAATACAATAGAAACGTCTTCTATGATATCAGGGTTATCTGGTTTCCTTCCCCTAGGCGCAAGACTAGAGTGGGAAGAAAACCTAGGTCACCTGGATTGGATGAATTGAAAGCGTTGCGTGATCCAAAACTCTAGTAGCATTACATGTGGAACTCTGAACTGTCATACTGGACTGACTCAAACTGGCTGTTGAATTTCCAGGGTGCTACAGGAGTGGATGGGGACAGAGGTGACCCCGGACCAAACGGCGACAGGGTGAGAATATATCGTTGGAATTGTTATTATTCTGTGAAGGTCATGCCTACATTGATTGACTTAACAGTATAATTATGTGGCAGTTTGATTTCCAGAAGGAAGATTAGAGCTAATCTAGGTCTAAGTGAAGGTTTAAATTAAACCTGGGCCAGAGGCAGGTTTATCTTTGGATTAATGGATGTGGGCCTCCAGGTTGACCTTGACAATAGAGAAAATGGATTTTCTGGACTAAAACCAGCACCAAGACCAGACAGAAGGAGCCAACTAGTCCTTCATTACCTTAGTCTAGGACTTGGTCTTGGATAGGATCTTGGTCCTGATTTAGATTAATCACCAATGATGCCAATACTGGGAGTCTTACAATAATCTGTTACCAAGAGCCCTATCAAATATGAAACATGATCATTGGGGCTTTTAATGTCACCTATTGAAGAAAAACAATTGATAGCTTTTAACACACAGAAGCATTTCAGATCTCATCAGTTTGTGAAATGGATGGTATGTCAATGATTATGTTCTACTGACCCCCAAGTTAACCGTCTAAATCTGTGTTTTTGACAAAAAAGTAATAGATGGTAGAATGGATGGTAGAATAGATAGTATAATTTTTTTTCTCTTGACTCTCTCATCAGGGTCCACCCGGGGCAGGGGGGATCCGAGGTCAACAGGGAGAGCGGGGGGAGCGTGGCCCTTTGGGTGGCCCCGGTGCAGGAGGGCGACCTGGGCCCCAAGGAAAAGCGGTACGCATTAGAGGATCATCAGAGAATCTTTCTATTAAGTCATCATTGCCTGCTCACCCGTAATGATGTTGATCGCTAAATACGACTTTCACATGAATCCTCCAGTTATCATAAAAGCGAACAGGACAGGCTTCATTCAACTCTGGTGAATGGCCAAAATATTTTAAATATCTTTTGTCATCGCACCTCTCTTCCTCCGTGCGGTCTGTCTATATCTGTGGATGACAAACATTGCCTGTCAAAGTAATGAGATTACAGACTCCCACATGAGATCCCAGAAATGGGCTAAAATTAGAAACAACGTTGGGACTGGCTTTTAAAAGACAGAGCTGTCTGGGAGGCAAAGGACTATTGGATTGTGACTTTTGTTGGGGGGTTTGGATTGTTTGGTGAGACGCTGCTTATCTGAAGTGGTGGCAAATGGCAAACTGTAGCTGTTACACCTTTACTGGTGCTGGACAGGAAATTGTCCTATTTCAGTAGACAATGGACCGGATAAGCATGAAATATTAATCTGCAAAAGAAGAAAATCAATTTCAAAACAGGAAAATTAAACAGAAGAATGGTTTGAAATGTCATCTTTCAGGGTGGAGAGCATCAACAGTTCTCTCCGAAATGTCACTTATTTCACGTAAAGAAACCCCTAGAATTAGCTATTTATATCTATGTAAGATACTTTGTTGGAAGCAGACATTTTTTATTGGCCAGAAAGACAAAGACTATAGTTTATACATTTTTGTAATTTTACAATCTTCTTCTTTTTGTCTTTGGCCCTCCTCTTCTCTAGGGCGCAGAGGGTGAGCCAGGCCTCCAGGGAGCTGTTGGGAAGGAGGGGGCAAAGGTCAGAATTTACTGCCGTCCGCTCAAGCGCTTCCGATAAACAAAAAGACTCATTATCTGCCAAAAAATCTTGACCGCATGCACCTGTGTTACCCTGCTAGGCTAATATACCAGTTACACTTTTTACGAGGAAGAAGAAGCATTTAAAAACATGTGTAAAACAGTACTGGTCACAGATTTAACGATATTATCACTTTTTTGCCAATACTAACCAGAAAGCACTCAGGAGACCACCTCCAAGCCTAGACTGGCACTGTCAGATAACACAACATGTACCTTCCTGTTGGCACATGTGTATCATATTTGAATTACATAAGTGTGAAATTACGAGGCTCGCTTGCAGTGAGCCATATGTGCCATAGAACATTATATTACATTACATACAGCCATTATAATTGTCATTATACTTCCAACAATCAGAAAAAAGCATCATATGAAGCCTTACATCACTGTTCTTTTTGCCACGACAACATGTTCACTAAGGTTTGTAATGTAATTTCAACACTTATTTATTTTTGATCTATCGTTCAACAACAAAATTGTTTGTCTAAAAATATCAAAATAATAAAATGCTGGGGGTCATGAAGGTTGTTTATATGACATGGTAACAAGCACTGTAGGATTGAAATTAGACACATAAGTCGTAATTTGTTTTGCAAAATTTAAGAATAATCACGATTAATCACGCATACAATAACATGCTGATCACAGAAAACATAAAACATTACTGTGTTGGACTCGATTGAAAATTATTCACAATTACAATACTATACTCCCAAAATTCTGGTGAAAGAGACTCAAAAGATATAGCGTTAATAGTAGTCGTTAGTTATTCGCAATTATTGTTGTAAAGTACAATGTATTAATGTATTTAATAATTCTGCATCATCCCCACATTATTCCATTACCAACTCTCCACATCTATTCCTACTCAAGGGCAACAGAGGCAACACAGGACAAAATGGAAATTTGGGACCCAAAGGATCACGGGTAATTGGCACTCAGACTGTTGATTTAAATAATTATTCCCTCAAAGTATTTTTTATGCAGAGCTGTGCATTTTAAAACAGCCTTTAATTGAACTTAAATATGTTTAAATTTTTAAATATATGCTTTTTTAGGGTCGCACAGGACATTCTGGTCTGTTTGGTCTACCTGGCATGCTGGTAAGAATGGGGTCCCTAAAGACGCAGGGATCATGGTCTTATGGCGGCAGGACTGATTCGCGGCTACACTGTATGTCTCTGTGTGTATCGTTTCAGGGTTTTAGAGGATTTGTTGGGAGAGAGGGACCAGAAGGAAAGCCTGGTACACAGGTTCCCATTTTATAACTTTTAATCTCATTTTGAGCGACTGAACTCAACTTTTATCTTATTAAATATTTTCTAAATGCCAGTTTTTGTAACACGGCGCTATATTCACAGTTTTGTGTTTCTGATTCATGGCAGGGGTTTCCTGGTTCGGTTGGTGTACCTGGGCCCAAAGGAGATGTGGTGAGTATAATACACTCAACCACAGCCCGGGGTGTAATAAAAAATTTTTTTTCCCACAGCCAATCAGGTTTGTATACGGTCAAAATAATTGCGCCCAATGTCGGGAAAACCAGTGTTGATGTAGACTTAGAATTTCAAACCCTCTCTTGACAGTTTATTCCATTTAGTGCAATTCAGGAGAACAAGGGCATAGGTTGGTTGCTTGAAGCGACACAATAACTTATCTCCAACAAGCCAATTCTGCCCAGGGTCGATAATTGTAAAACGTTGAGTTCCTGACACAAGCCCATAAATGTCAAACAAGGCAATGATCTACAGCCATTAAAATGCATACAGGGTTAGCGGGCAAATGTTGGGCTTTAAGGCCATAGTCAGTGGCCGCTAGACTGATATTAATTGCACAATATGAGAGGAGAAGAGGGGGAGGAAGGTCATAAATATCCTTTGAGAGTGATGCATCACAAGCATCTCATCTATCTATCTATCTATTGTGTTATCTACCATCCTCAAATATAAACCGGTAGTCATATAAAAACCGGGCCTCTAATAAATGCCGGGGGAAAAACCAAGGATGGAAGTGTGTAGTCTATGTGATAAGCAGGTATATGTCGTATATAGGTCATTCTTAGTGGGTACTAAGAAAGCTCCAGGATTTCCGTATACCCACTTAAAAATGTGCAAGGATACGTAACAATATTGTGTTGTGACAGAACTTTCACCTCAGTGATGTTTTGCAAATACCGGGTAGAGTATATACAGTATATAATGTGCATGCCAGGTAAGCATAATGTACATTGCCACCGCTTTAAATTGATAAATTCAACAATATAAAATGTTACACATTTGCTATTCTGGCCACGTTTTTTATTTTTTTATTGTGTTATTGTCTGATTTCAGTCACTGCGGGTGTCTGTGTGTTGTCATATGGTTTTAATTTAAAAGGGATATGGGAAGTGTTGAGTTTGTATTAACAGTATAATGCAGTAACAAAAATTGTCAAAAAAAAAAAAAAAGGACAAACGGCAGCAGATCAGAAAACAAGGAGGCTTCATACTAAATAAACTGAGGGAATTAGATATTAAAGTCTGCCTCTAAAATAAGCCTGCTTCCAATAAAGGCCTGGTACCCTCTGCAGTTGAGGTAAATATAGGCCCCGGTCACTATTTGAGGAAATACGGTATGTGTCTGGCTGGCAGTCACTTCTATTGTCTTTCTTTGCATTCAGGGATTTCCGGGTACAGGTGGTGACCCGGGGAAGGCAGGTCCAACGGGTGCTCTGGTACGACATTCAGTGTGGATCATAATCTCTGCCCGTCGTGTTCCAACACACACTATATTCGGTTTACAGAATTATATTTGATATAAAACTTTACAACAGAATTTCTCTATTCTGACAACAGGGCCCACCTGGAAAGCCTGGCCAAGATGGCGTTCCTGGACAACGGGGTGAGGGGGTGAGTAGTGGTGTCTGTACCCTTAACGGTTTTGAAGATAGCCAATCTGTAGCGTTTTGTGTATTCGCTTAAAGAGGGCTTATGGAGAAGATCCTTTAAAAAAAATATTTTATTATTATTATTTTTCAGAGGCAGAAAGGGCAAAAATATAGGAAAAATGTACAGTAGGTGTTTTAATTTTGCGGGTTAAAAAGGCAATTTATTTTACTCGCCGGTGACATCACGCAGGGTAAACATAGTCTCACTCTGCCACAGCACAGTAGCAGGGTGGTGGTCAGTCGGCAGGTCAGTCAGTTAGTTTCAGAGCTATTTAAGATGGTGAAGTACAGTGTTTGTGGTTGCACAAATTCTAGCTTTAACAATAAAAACAAAATGAATAAAATAAATAACACAGCTGAGGCCATGGGACTGGCAGTGCCTGCACGAGCACCTGAGAAGTGGGGGGGGGGCTGAAAGTCTCCCGGTTATTATTCAGAAGTAAAGAGTATTTACACAAAAAAATCCAGTTTTTACTAAATAACGTCCCATACCGTGGTAAAGTTAAAGAGAACAACGGAGAGACGTGCGTGACTCGACACGAGTGCACAGGTTTTGTTTCGTCAAGTAGGAAACTAAATACAAGAAAAATCCAAGTCTAAAATATAATAAAATCAACTATCTTTTTCTAAATGCCTCTCCGTGAGAGATGCTGGCTCTCCGGAGAGAGAGCTGGGGCCCAGCGGGACCGCTCCCGGTGGGACGGAGCCGAACCGTCTCTTAGAAATTACAAACATCTGAGAGTCACTACTCCTGCATTGTGCTGAAAGTTTGACTGGGAGTAGTAAAATGCTGCCTTGGAGTAGGACATAAAAGGTAGTTACGAAAGCTTCCTACACCAGCTTTCAGCGAAGAGTAGGACTTGTCTTTTGAAAGTGAATGAGGTTGTAGTTTTATGACAGTCTGAGCTGCAAAATAGAAATATTGTAGTCATTTTCTTTTTTTTACGTATATGTCCTTGTCTCTCACGGGGCAAGGATGTTATTATGCTGCCATCTACAACTCCTCTATAATTGCCCTTACGAGCAATTAAAGTTTCCGCAGTAAGGGCATGGAATCTTCTGGTAGATGGTGAATATTATATGATCTATAATTGAAATGACTGTTTGAATTGCCGCTCAGCTATGGGGGGCAGGAGATGGAATGAACAACTTGTATGTGACATTAATGCTTTAATGTATGAATTGATTTCTCTACTGAAGGGCTTCACAGGGAAACCAGGAGTTCAAGGCCCCCAGGGGCCAGTGGGCATGTATGTAAGTGGCCATACTTTGACTTTGATCACAATTAAGCTCTTTGGGATATAGGTCTTTGGTGGTAAAAGAAATTACTGGGATTAGCTGGTTTAATAAAGGTTCAAGTAAATATCAATTCTCCACTTCTAGGGTTACCCAGGAGCATTGGGTTTGACTGGGAGGCCGGGCCACATGGGCCAATGGGTGAGGAATGCTTTAAATACTTAAATTATAGTTAAAAACATACTACTGTACCAATACGTCAGAGTTTGTATCCAAATCAAACACAAAGAGTGACTGTCATTCCCTTAGGATTCAGATTAAGTAGGTTCTACCATAGGGTGATAACAGTGTATAGATATTTCATTGGGTCACCTGTCATGGTATCTATCCCCTTCACCCTTCTACTGCTAGAACACGGGGAACACCGGATGTTAAGTCAGAGGACTCCACGTAATTTTTATTTTCAAAAACATTTTTTCTACTTCTATTGTTTGTACTGCTCTACTATTACTCTACTAACTATTGTTTGATGAAGCACAATTATTTATTGCCGTTTGCTGCGCGTTCTGTCGCAGAA
Organism: Cyttopsis rosea; assembly: GCA_900302355.1. Taxonomy (NCBI): domain Eukaryota; kingdom Metazoa; phylum Chordata; class Actinopteri; order Zeiformes; family Parazenidae; genus Cyttopsis; species Cyttopsis rosea. The sequence continues at coordinate 17,012 of OMKR01047638.1, read as the reverse complement.
GCAGTCCTATAAAGCGCACAAGTGACAAACGAAGACTACAACTCCCATGATCCCACTCTACTTCTGACTTCATAAGACTCCATTTTGTTTGTTATTGTGTTGATTGAGAGACAGCTAGCGGCAGAAATTACATATTGTACCTTTAAATATCCATTTCAATTTAGTCAGAGAGACCCAAAGAGTTGGACAATGTTTTTCTTTTGTAGGACAAAGAGTTTGCTATTGCAGTGGTCTATTTTTAAACTAGCCATTCTAGTAATAAAATCATTTCAAATCAATATTCCATATCAATGTATTAATTCATAATTAGCCATGTAATAAACAAGATTATGCACATCCCAATATCAAAATAACCGCTTTCAGGGAGGCTGGCTGGTCATTATCCCTTACATAGTCTATAGAAAGGCATCCCTTAGTGAACTTGATGGTCAGCTTTGTCCAGTCCAGTCTGTGTCGAGTGAAAAGTAATTGTTTTTGTTATTCTTGCTGTGTGTTTGCTTAAAGGGAGATGCAGGTGTAAGAGGCCCTCCTGGCCTCCCAGGAAAGACCGGGTCTCTGGTGAGTATGTCCGACGACGCCAAATACTCAAATGTGTCGAATTCAGTGCAGCTCCTCTCCGTAAACTTCTTGTTGGTTTTCTGCTTTACATTGTCTAAATGTAAGGCCTCAAACTGAAAAAGTGTTGCCAGGAAACTATGCACTGCAAAATAAATCAAGGTAAAATAAGAACTCAATTTCGAAAAATACCAAATCAACTGCCAATGGGGTGGACTAGAAAAAGAACAGATATTGTTTTGATACAAATTATCTTATAGTCTGACAAACTTACTCTGACATGTGTCTGTTTATCTCAAAAGAAAAGATTTGACTTGAGAGATTATATATTTAAATTTAGTGTGTTTTAAGGTTCTCTCTGTTTCTTTTCATTTTATTCATTCGTTTTATTACAGGGATTACTGGGCCCTCCTGGTGAGAGAGGGCCACCCGGACCTACGGTAAGAAATGTGAAGAAATGTAAAGAAACATTCTAGAACAGTGGTTCTCAACCGGTGGGTGCCGATCCAAAAATGGGCCATGGTACTACAAAAACCTCCAGATGTCTATATATTTTTTGAAGTGTACCGAATTTCCAATGTTATTAATGAAATTAAAGCTCATCTTATCATCAGACACTTGCTGCTTTCAACCTTTCCATATCAAAGTTCACTCTGCACTGTCATGATGTTTAGATTCATCATGTTTAGATTTGTCCGATGCTGATCCCTCCTTGTTTCTCCACTTTAGGGCCACCGGGGCGAGATTGGAGCCAAAGGAGTCCGGGGCCTTCCTGTGAGTAATTGTTGAACCGGAAAAATACTGTTGTTGTTGTACAGAGGTTTTACTGTCTACAAGACAACTGATCTGTCTTATCGGGCCAACAGTGAGTGACTACAGTTCAGGTGACCATCTGCTATTCTTTAATCCTTATAAAAAAAATATTCCAGGGCTCTCCAGGCCAGCCGGGGCAGAAGGCCAGAACCGGGAGCCCCGGTCCCCTGGGAAGCCAGGGGCCACTGGGGCGGCAAGGGAGTGCTGGACCCAGAGGGTTTCCAGTGAGTGGGTACTTTTCACATTTTCGTTTCACATTTCAATGTCACGTTGTATTTTAAAGCTACAATCTCGAAGATTTCAGGTTTTTTGGTTTTTGGCGGCCCCTATGGCGGTAATTGAATTGCAGGTGTGTTTTTGGACTACGCTTTCCAGAGTTCCAAACGGTGTCGCCTGCGTTACGTCAGTCAGTTGGTTTGATGGTGGTTTGGCTTGGCTTTTTTGACTGTTTGCCTTCATCTGAACGTCGAATTTGTTTCCATTTCTTCGGATTTGCACTTGTTTTTGAAGTTTAATTGTCAGTAGTCATCCATCTTTTCTGTGTTTGTTCGGCCATAGTAAACGTTTACTCGCAACATGAGTAAGAGACCGGGGGGGAAAAAAAGTACGCTGCTTCACGTTAGCTTCGCCTACCCTCTCTGGTGGACCAACCGCTGCTGGGTGATGGAAAACACGTCACTAACTGCACCACTTGTGATTTTTCCCAGGAATGTCACCACATGACACCCAACAGACATTTATTTAAATGAAAATCTTTGAGATTGTAGCTTTAATAACCAAACATTTGCGCATATAGAAACGCAAATATAGTATTTCAATATTGTTTCCCATAAACAATGTGTGATGAATGAATGAATATATGATTTAACAAATATTTGGCCTGAAATTATGTTTTGTTTTGTTTTTTACAGGGCGTACCTGGGTTAGATGGATTTATGGGACCAAGCGGCGAGAAGGGGGAACAGGTAACGGATATTACATTGATACATAATATACATATTCTGTATATTTATATATTTGACTATTCTTCTTTGGTTTTGTTTTTATTTTATTTTATACTTCATTTCTATTATATTTTATTTTATTAATATTTTTTCTCAGACTTTTCACAGACAGCTTTTTTTGTCATGCTAATCGTCTGTAGACACGCACCAATAATCACCATGACAAATTCCTAGACATTCTGATTGTGATATTGACCAAAATCACTGTTTTTGTCTAAGCGCAGTACCTGGGTACTAGTATCTATGGAGGTGGGCTTGATGCGATTTTGTTTTTGTTTTTCATTTATTTAGGGAGAACTTGGGCCCACCGGTGACGTTGGCCCGACAGGGTTAGACGGGCAACAGGTTAGTCTGACGCTTCAAAGTCAAAGTCAAAGTGTTTTATTTGTCAAATGTACAGTACAACACAAGGTCATTCTGGACAATGAAATTCTTATGGCAAGGCAAGCAACAGCTACGTAGTCGACAAATTACTATTTACACCCTAATGACAGCAACCAATTTCATGATTGATGCCTGTGATTTATTTGTTTCATATTTAGGGGGCTCCGGGCCCAGTTGGCGAAGAGGGGCTGTCCGGCATGAAAGGAAGCCAGGTCTGTAAAATTATTACCGAATGTTTATAATAAAAAAACTGTACTACATCAAGTTGTCTGTTCTCAACATCTCCTTTTAAAGCTCCAGTATTGTAGTGAAGATAATGTGCAAGTGAAAATGAATGTGTTGTGCAGCAAATTAAAAACGGCAACGACAAACAGCCTCAGTAGCCTTAATGTCAGACATTGAAAGCAGCTTGCCTTTCTGGTAAGACAGGGTGATCCAGGCTCCCAGGGGTGGCAGGGCCTCAGTGGACCAAAAGGAGAGTTGGGACCAGACGGGCCCCAGGGCCCGCGAGGCCCGCCCGGGCACAGAGGAAAAGAGGTCAGCTCAAACATCCCGTCTACGTTGCACCGTGTTTTATTCTGCCGCTTGTTGCCGGGCAGATACTGACACGGTCCTTGTCTTCATAGGGAGGTGTCGGAGACCTCGGCGATATGGGAAACCCAGGGGCCAAGGGACAAAAGGTACCGGTCCTCTAGTTGAATGATTTACAAATTATTTCATGTTGTCGTCATGTAGTTGCTCAGATCGTTTTGCCTAACATCCACTTTGCTTTACATCAACAGGGAGGGATTGGACAGCGGGGAGTGTCTGGCATTGAGGGCCATACAGGTCTCCATGGCAACCAAGGACTACAAGGGTCAAAGGGAGAGAAGGGTTATGCAGGACTCATGGTACATGACTCAGCTGTTTCTGTCTTTCTGGCTGCATTACGCTCTGGCCATCGCTCAGTCTGTCAGTCTCTTTGTCTTTCAGTCAGTATTACAGAACACACAGAGCGCTCAAATCATTTTTTTAATGGGGAAATCTGAAATACCAAAGATGGCTGCATCAACTGAACTGCCCGATCACCTTTGTGTTCTTCTCACGAAAAGAATCGACCAATCATGTTTCCAGGCTTATGCTCGTCTTGAATGTCATAACGTAGAGATTAAGACATAAGATTTAATGTCAAAAACAATGTTATTCCAAGACAGCATTTGTAACGATATTTAACAGTCTGCATTCACTTCGCAACTTCTCCTAAAGTGACTTTGTTTCAATTTACATTCTGTGTGTATCTGCCCCCCTTGCCCTTCCATGTACTCGGTGTCCTATGCACAAAACTACAACTAACATTGTTTTTTCAGGGCCAAGTGGGTTTGATTGGAAAAATTGGGCCAACAGGGTTATCAGGACTACAGGTAAAAACCTGCACCAGCACTACGGCGATCATACTCGTGACATACAAATGCTATAGAGCGATAGACAGAAAGATAGATTATAATTGCAATTTGCTTGCATATTTTTTTTTCTTTAGGGTTTTCCAGGTGTTATTGGAACACCTGGTTCCGATGGATCACCTGGTCAAAAGGTAAATAGCGCAAATTAACTCCCTATAATACCTACTCTATCCTTGATCATGATGGGATAGACTCAAATGGGTGTAGAGAATTTTATGACTTCCTGCCAATGCACTCGACAGGATTCTTCTGCATGTGGGCTACACTTCAAGTTACAATTACAAATTGAAGTATTGTCCTACCGTATTTCCTCAAATGCAAACCGGTAGTCAAATAAAAGACAAGCCTCTAATAAATGCTTGGGGCGTGGTCGACACAAACTAATAAAGGCCTGCCTCAAATATGGATCCAGGATGGATAAACTCCTGGTGTCTGTTATATACGGGCAAACAACTCGCTTTTTCGGCGAATGTCGCTTTGTTCACATCAATTTGGGTGACTTGTGTGAATCGTCCAGATCCGAAGAGCAGTGACGCATTTTAGCATTTTAGCTTTTTTTAATCCGTCCGAGAGAACGACGCCATCTGCGATTATTAACTAGTGGAATCGTAGTGGACGCTCGTAACTAGTGTCTTGCGTTAGGAGACGTGGACATGGCTCTCCGGTTCTCTCTCGCTCTCCAACGCGAGAGAGAACCGCGCAACGGTAATTCGTGTCGGGAGTCGGTAATGTAGTTTGACAGAGTGTTATCCAAAAATGTAAACTTTATGCGAAATCATCATTTGAACATACCGTATTTCCTCAGAGGGAGTAGTATCAAATAGTTTGTTGTTTCTAGGTGACAAAATATGAATATAACATAGGATGTTCATAATAACATTTGTTCCAAATAAACCACTTGACTGGACTGATTCAGGAACAGTTCACATAGATATTCATTCACGTTTTTTCTAATCTTCTTTTCTGTCTAAGTAAGGTTCCAGGTAACGTGGAATGGTCATTTGTCCAGACAGGCTGCTTTTAGAAATTTGGATCATTGAATCTTCTTTAAATCCTGTTGAAGGTGTAAAACCCCACTTGTCCTCTGACCGCAGGGAGAAAAGGGTCCCTCGGGTTTGACTGGGACTTCCGGACCTCCGGGGCCTCAGGTAGAAAACCATCACTGGCTGCAGTGCAGAGCAGCGCTCGGCCATTTCTGTACCCATGTTGTCGCCGCTCTCTTGACACTTGTGCTCTTCGTCGATATAGGGAGTGGCGGGGAGCAGGGCTGTAAAAGGTGACATGGGAACACGGGGACCGCAGGTGAGTGGACAAAATGATGCAGTGACATAAAGTGGGCTTGATGTGGGGAAAAAGTGGCGGCCGGAAGAATTGTGTTCACACAGTGCATATTCATATCATGATTATATGATAAACAATATTAAACTGGATGAAAAGTCCTCCCTCTAGTCATTTCCACTCCCCCCTTCAAGTTTTCTGAAAGACAAACCCACTCACCACCAACACTAGCCTACTCGCCAGCAACAACAACAAAGAGCTACAGTGAGGGTTTTCTACAGTATATATTTTTCTCGCTCGCTCAATTAGACCCGACATCAAAAGGCCGTCGTCGCTCAGTCACTAAGGGGCAGAGCAAGTGGTTCTATTTCACGGTGAGTGGGCTCGTCGGCTTGGATAATAATCATGCACGGACGTGGGTGATTCCAGGTTCCAGAAAGTAAAAGCCCTGCAAGTGGTTTTTTTTCCACCCACACACTGATCCAGCTAATCCAAAATCCTTGGGGAAGATACTCTCTGAGTCCCAAGATCCCACCTCTGACCATATGACCTTCTGCCAAGTGCCATTTTAAACAGAGCTTGTCATGTCAAACTTTTGGTGCCAAGCTCAGTGGAAAATGTGTTGCAGCAGGGAGGTGGCCTTTCGGATTTATCCTCATCATGGGAAAAAACAATATTTCATAGCACTATGTATTTAGCAGGAGATACTTCTCAAAATCATGATACCTACAGTTATGACATTGATTTATACAACTAGATAAGAGACACTTTTTTCCCAGGGGACTGCAGGAGTCACAGGTGGACCAGGTGATGGCGGTCAAAAGGGTTTTACTGGACCGGAGGGTCCTCAGGGCGAGGCGGGAGTCAAAGGGGAACAAGGAGAGCCGGTGAGGGTGATTCATATTAGCTTACCGTAAGATCATTTAGACTGCGCTTCGTGTGTTGTTTAGACTTGTGTGTCTGTACCTTGAAATACCTGCCAGCACAGATTAACCATGCATAAGGAGAGGTGGGTTGTGAAATATTTTGTACATTGTGAAAAAATGTATGTCAAGAATGAAGAAAAAAAAATATATAAATTTAGTAAAAAATTTGAATTTGCCGCTGGGGTGAGAAATGCTGACTTTGTAAGAAAACAAACAAAGAAATAATGAATACTATGATAGAAATCGCTGTGGTCTTTAAAGTAAAAAAATTCATTTATAGAGATCCCGAGACTTGGCAGATGGCAATTCATGACCGTGTCCATTGAATTTACTGTACCAACTACCACACAGTTGGGGGCGGGGTGGGGGGTGATCAAAATGAATGATCTGTCAATCAAGGCAAATTCTCCCCAAAATACTATACCCCCTTTAAGCCTTAGTATCCTCTTTATGGAACAATCATACAAAAAAGACAGCCATCAGAAGGAGTAAACTTAAATATTGAGGCCCTCAAATTCTTGAAAAGTATATCGACTTTTCCAAAAAATATATTAGAATGTAGTTTCCTTCCTGTGTGAAATTCAGCGATTTCTGCTACAAGGGCACAAGATAGACACAAACTGTACGACATGTTGTGAGAGCCACCCTGATCAGGAAGCACGTAGTTGACTGGCTGCCAATTTCTTAGCCCCAAAGTTAACCTCGTTGCCAGATTACGTTTCAGCTCATTTTCACCTGCAGTCCCTTTGGTTCAGCGTGTCCCGGGACCCTCAAATGAGTCTGAAACCTGTGCTTTCAAGGCTTAGGAGCCATTGTCGATGCTGAAAATGTACCTTCTCTTTTTCCAGGGTTTGGTGGGCCTGCCAGGCGACAAGGGACCTGCAGGAATGCCAGGATCAGAAGTAAGACCAGATCTGGAAAACACTTGATACACTTGTGTGTTTCCTTACTTTATTACAAAAAAGGCTTAAAGATTAGGGCTGGGCAAGTGCTTAAAGATACATTAACAAAATGTTTTGATGTAAAATAACATGAAAATATCTAAATATTATGCTGAACTGTGAGATACTTTCCAACAGTCAGTGCATCCGGCAATGCTAGTTGACAAAACGTGGAAAGATTGCATTAAAAAGTACAAGCCATCACGTTTAAAATGTGAAAAGATGATTACTAGTGTGATGTTTTGCATTAACGATACATCAGTGTGTTGTCTGAACAACCTTGAAGTCTTTAGGTGCCTGGTGAAAAGTCCACAAACTAATAACAACCTCATTGTTTTTCAACCTCATTGAATATCTCCCAATGCTTTAATCCCAGAAGGACATAAACACTATTAAATCTAACAGGCCGTTGTAGCTGCCCGACCCCAGCAACATTCAATGTCACCTTTTTTATGTATAATTTCACGTAATAATGTGATATTTTCATGCGACAATGTAATATCTTCATTAACACACATCTTATCGACAAATCAAAAATGTAATTATCAATCAGTTATTATTATTATTATTATTATTATTATTATTAATAAACATTATAAAAATATACATTTTAAATTGTATTATCATTTTTATTTATCACTTGATTAATTTATTATTTGCTTTACTTTTATTTTATTTATTTTATTTAGTTTTTTAATTCTCAAATTGTTGATTAATCGATCTGTTGTTTCATAGATTTATCCATCGATTTGCACATTTCTTAATTGATTCACGAATTGATTATTGCTTTGTCACTTCATTTCTCTATTGATCATTGAGTGGCATAAATGGGCCCCAAATTTCAATTACAAAAAATGAATAAATTACCATAGTTTCAGTACTATTTCAATGGATGTTTTTTTTTATGTTCTTTCCAGGGAATAGAGGGTGAGATGGGACCTGACGGATTGGTTGGTCCACCCGGTCCACTGGTCAGTGTTTCCACTGTCACTCACTGACATAAAAAAATGTGGGTTTGTCCTTTTTTTCCCCCTCTCTGAATATCTAAATATCATTTGTTTTCTTTAGGGACCAAAAGGTCGACTGGGGCCCGACGGAAGGAAAGGGCCAAAGGGTCAAAAGGTGAGAACGAAGTCGAGAAGTCTCGTGTTGTTGTTGTTTTAAGATAAACAAAACAAACATCTGAAGACTAGAGTTACGTTAGATCTCACCGTCTTGCACTTTAGGGCGACGGCGGTCGACGTGGGAGTGCTGGAAAAAAGGGCCACATCGGGAAGCGGGTAGGGTTACATAACTGGCGCTCGGACTCTGAACGAACTCGCCGCGTGCTGAAATCTAAATGTGTTCCTGTGCAAACAGGGGAGAAGAGGAAAGGCTGCGAACAGAGGATTAAGAGGGACGAGAGGCCCGAAGGTCAGTTCTGACCCTGGACGGGGGGGAGAAAATTTGCCCCTGGTTATGCACCGGGCATCGCAAGCGATGAGCCTGACCTTTAACGCAACGCTTAGTGCTTCTCGGCTCCGAGAACAGCGAGAATATTGACTTTTTTTTTCTCCTTTTTCATCCGCACTGCAGGGGAAGAACGGAGACTTGGGCCCACTCGGTCCGCCGGGGAGACGGGGGATTCATGTGCGTGTTTCTGAGATGCCTCGATGTTCTTTTTTTTCCTTCTTGTAAAAACCAATAAGTGTTGTCGAGTCACTTCTTCCGTTTAATATCTCTCCGAAGGGTGCGGCAGGCCCGCGCGGCGCAAAGGCTGAACGGGGTGGAACCGGCTTAAAGGTACGGCAAGCCCCGCGCCGCGGAAAATCAAAACGTCGAAAAGAAAAAGTGATTCATTTCGAAACAAAAAAAGCAATTCTTGAATCAAGCAGAATGATCTGTGAATGAGGAGAGATCGTTTTGTTTAAGAAACGGGGTTTTTCTCGCCCAAATTATCTTATAGTGTTAAAAAAAGAGCAGAAGTCTGCTGTTCTCTTTAAATAAAAGTTTATTATTTCACCTAATTAAGTCATTACAATTCACTGTTGTTTTTTCTTCAAGTAAGATCGTTGAAGAAATGTTTTCCCAAAACCAGCTGAATAATCTCACATACTGTACGCAATTATCCGCAAGTCAATCAACCTCAACCGTAAGATTTATTTTTGCAGTGCAGACTAAATTCCCATCTAAATCAACATATACACACACGTAAGAGTATTATATTTACATTATAGAGCACAATGTTTAATATACTTTGTCATTGGTATTTTGTTTTTTGTTATTTTCCATTTACAAGGGGGAAATTGGATCGACGGGATCTGTCGGCCCACCGGGCGGTGAAGGGTTAAAGGTAAAGCAAAATCCGAACAGGCGTCAGTTCAGATCTAGTTCAGTGTCTAATCCGTGTTTTTTTTGGGGGTTTTTTGGGTTTTAGTTTTTCCGTGGGACACTACTGTAACTCACAATGTTTCTCATAGATTTAAGTTTCACTTGCCGTTGTTGCAGGGGGTTCGAGGCCTCGCTGGGGAGCCCGGGTTGGCAGGACCAAAGGGAGAACAGGTGAACTCCTTTTCTTTCTATCGGGAGGCATCCCGGAAGTGTCGCCATGTCCGGGATGGCCGTCATTCTTTTTAACCTGCATGCGACGTCCCAAAGTTCTGTTGTTGCCTTTTTGTTTTGTGCACACGAGATGGTTCATACCCCCAGTGCCTGATATTCGGACATTCATCAGATATTTCCCGATCTTTACGTCCGTAACTCATAAGCGAGAGCGGCTTGCTCACGTCCCCAGAATGTGCTGCTGTGTTACGGCTGAAGGCAGCGGCAAGTCGGACGCCGTTTCGACGGAATGTTAGGGACCGTCTACAAAGAGGCACAACACATCTTGGAAACTGCAATAACTCTGACTACCTACTGACCACCAAATAAATGGCATGTAGCAGCCAGGTAAAGCAAGCTCAGCTCAACCGAAGCACAACTTATGATTTGGTCCGATTGGCTGTACGGTATGTAAATGACTGTGTCCGGTGACATCGTGAGAGAAGGTGGAACCAGGCGGCACTCTTTCAGACGGTACGGAACGCGCCATGAGTAAAACTAGAAGTGACGATGTGAGAATATTGGCGTTTCAGTTAAAACGCCGCGCGTGCTCCCACCTCGCGAGCCCTGGCGCGTGTAACCGCTGAGCCGGCTCATGCCAAAACTCCAGCGCCGTCACTGCCGTCCGACACCTCTCCCGCCTGCTACAAGAACATTTCTCGGGAAAACGGTCTCCGGTCGGGATTACTCGAGCCGTTTGTCACGGTTGTCGCGTCTGTCCTCAGGGGGACATCGGACCACCTGGACGATGGGGAAGACCGGGCTTGCCGGGGCTGCCTGTAAGTCTTGCATGTTTACGGACGCCAGCGCCAGTCGGTGTGTCGTGTTGGCATTGTGACGGAGCAGATGTAACTTTGTTTCTCTTTTCTCGCTTGTTGTTCCTTCAGGGTCTGTTTGGGCTGAAGGCAAGTACATCAGAGAAGAACATTAAGACCCTGTGCTGGGAAACAGCCACTGCAACAGGAAGCGTGTCTGTTCCTCCAGAAATAGAGGGACTCTACCTCTACTCTACCTCCTTCTACTCTACCTCCCTCTACTCTACCTCTACACTACTCTACCTCATTCTCCTCTATCTCTACGCTACTCTACCTCCCTCTACACTACTCTACCTCTACTCTACCGCTACACGACTCTACCTCTACACTACTCTACCGCTATGCTACTCTACCTCCCTCTACACTACTCTACCTCTACTCTACCGCTACACGACTCTACCTCTACACTACTCTACCTCCTGCTACTCTACCTCCCTCTACACTACTCTACCTCTACTCTACCGCTACACGACTCTACCTCTACACTACTCTACCGCTATGCTACTCTACCTCAACCTCCTTCTACTCTACCTCTACGCTACTCTACCTCTATCTCTTGCTACTCTACCTCTACACTACTCTACCTCTATGCTACTCTACCTATTTTACCTCTACTCTACCTCCTTCTACTCTACCTCTTGCTACTCTACCTCTACTCTATGTCTACACTGATCTACCTCCTACCTAAGCTATTCTTCCTCTACTCTACCTCCCTCTATTCTACCTCCTTCTGCTCTAACTCTACGCTTCTCTACCTCTATACTATCTCCCTCTCTTCTACCTCATCTCTTCCTCTTTTCTACTTCTTCTTTACCCCTTCTTTACATCTCCTCTTCTACCTCTACCTCCTTCTACCCTACCTCTACGCTACTATACCTCTATACTACCTCCCTCTACTCCACCTCTACTCTGTTGGGAACTGATGAGGGAATAAACAACGACTTAGACAATAGACAATTTGTAATTCACTATAATATTTTGTCCATTATTTGATGCGTTGGTTTGATTTTATAAGCGTCAATATGCAACTCTTGGTTGCTGTTAAAGTCAAGTTTGTTCACAAGATGATTTGTCAAACACACACTGCATTTGAAAGAATATACGCCATATGTACAATGTCCCCTTTTCTAAACTGACTGCTGGAAGGCTACATGAAAGACTTGTTCTGAAAAGGAATTGAATCAGGAGAACCTGCAGAGTTGGTGTTCTAATCCAGTGCTATTTGTGCACATCAGGGCCTGAAAGGATTTTCTGGACTATCGGGTCCTGTAGGAGAGCAGGGCTTACCTGTGAGTACACTCTGTTAACATTCTGATAGTTAGACTTGTAAAATGTTGACTTAGCAAGAAAATGCTGTGTCATTTCTTTTAATTCATTCGCTTCACAAAGTATTCACCCTTTGTGTTGTGTTTGTGTACCAGGGTCCTCCCGGGCTGCCTGGACCTCCAGGGACTTCATTGAACCTGACTCTAACTCAGCTGAAGGCAAGTGTGTCTGGTAATTGGAGGGAATTGTGGCCAAATAGTCAGAAATATATCAAATTGTAATCAAGAGGTATTAAAGCGGTGTCAGGATGAATTGGCATGTCGGCTTTCATTTGGAAAAGCTACTTGTTATAACTTTCTGGCTTTCGGCAAAATCCTCATAGTAGCAGGAGCAGAGGGGCATTATCTGCTACCGTAGTTACGTTGATGGTTTATTTTAGGCTTGGAAAGGCAATAGGAATAACAAGTTAATATTTAAAGGATATGTTTGCCATTTTTCAACCCAGGCCTTATTAAAATGTTGGTTCCCATCATGTATAACTGTTCATAGCTCAACCTCGCTTTACTTTTGAGGAACTTACCACTCTGCTGCAACTTCTTCTGCATTGTTCCATAGACCAACTTTTAAGCCTTTAGACAAACATGTTAAATCTCCTTTACTAAAAGCGCATAAATATTCTCAGGCAGTCTTTATATGTTATACCAACTTTATCCTGCCTAATATTTTAGGAAGTAATGTACGTGTCCGACAAACCCAACTACCTGCTGGTCCAGATGCTGTTGGACTCCCTCCACAGAGATCTGCGCTGGTTTCTGGATCCGCCAGATGGCACTAAAGAACATCCGGCCACCACATGCCTAGAGCTGTGGCTGGTGCAGCCTAATTTCTCTAACGGTAAGAGTATAGGGTCCTTTAATATATTATTTACATTGGATGTGCAGTTATTGAATATAACGTAGCTATTTCTGATGGAGCTGCAAAGTCATCAGTCTAGAATACAAGACTTTCTTAAGGAAAACGGTTTTGCTCTTTATTCTTCCTCATCAAAGGAAATTACTACATGGATCCCAACCAGGGGAGCCCCGCAGACGCCTTTCTGGTCTATTGTGACTTCACGGGACAAGCAAAGACCTGCCTGAGTCCACTTCAACCACAGGTATTCGAGACACAAATCTCACTCTGATGACATTGTTAATTTTGCGTTATTATGGGTCACAATGAATGAAAATCAAGGCAATAACATCAGACAAATGAAACATTTCAGGTTCCAGTCAAGGCTTGGCTCAACGACTCTGGTGTCAGCACCACCTACCATTGGATAAGTACGAAAGATGAGGGCTTCCAGGTTAGTGTCTCCCCTGAAGGTTTCTGTTAAGATAAAACGTGACTTTTTAATGATGGGCATTCAGTACCGCCACCCCTAACTCCCTCATCACAAATATACACACGCATACTTCTCCATCCGTCAGTTTGAGTATCCGGGGGCAGATGTGGTGCAATTGAGGTTCCTGAGGTTGAGTAGCAGATTCTCCAGCCAGACAGTCACCTACTCCTGTGGTCCAGGAAGGAGCCAAGGCCCGAGAGAGAGGGAGGTCAAGTTCCTGGCTGACACCAGGAGACAGAGCTACTTGGCGGCGTTGCAAGACTGCGAGGTGAGCAACAGTGACACGGCTGACGGAAATGATCTGCACAGTATATTATCATCATCCAGGTACAGGAGGGAGTTGTGTGGATGGATCGTGGGGTTGTGGATACATAGGTGATTTTAACGTGTTTTATCCCCCACCCCCTCCCATAGCCCTCGGAAGAGCTGGACGCAGGATCCCGGGAATCCGTCTTCCTGTTCGAGAGTGAGGATCTCCAGCTGCTGCCACTCAGGGACCTAGCGGTGTTGGGCAACAATGAACTAACCCAGGAGTTTGGCTTCACCATAGGACCTGTGTGCTTTAGCTAGGTGGGAGAGGCCTGGTGTCTCTCGGTGAACCTCTTCGCTGACATAACAGGGAGGGGGAGCAACTATCCAGATCAGAAACAGATCCACAAGGAGGTCGTGGTTTCTCTCTCCCTCATCAAGGTGTCTGTTTCGGAAAGAGAAGCTTTGGTTTTTTTTTTGTTTTTAAACCAGGAATATTTTGAACCCTGAACCTCTTTGAGGTTAACATTTTCTGTACATTGTGTTTACATGTATTCGTATGGTTGACACCGCTGCTTATTTATATAATTAGTTTGAAATGTCACCTCTTCAGGCATTTTGAATTTCATTCAGGTATATGTTGGCCCACACTTCTGTGGTTAGGTGACAGTGTAGACTTTGCTTTGACTTACCAGTGCTTCCATCTTAGAGACATGGCTAAAATCTATTTGCTTTGTCTAATTGCCCTCACAGCCATGAGTGCCGCTGCCACTGCCAGAGGCTACCTTTCTACCTACCCATTGAAAAAAACCCTTGGATCATACAATCTTGCTGTCTGACTTGCAGCACTTAATATCTTCTACTGACTCAGTAATGCTGTGTCTCAAACAGATTATACAGTCAAAAAAAATCTCACAACTTCTGCCTGCTGCTGTAATAGCAAATACAGACAAGATGTTGCTGTTGTTGCACAAAAATAGAACCCGAGTACCTTGATATTTACCCTCTTAAAGGATAGGTTTGCTATTTTTCAACCCAGGCCAGATCCAGCAGAGTGGTAGGTTTCTCAACAGTAAAGTGCTCAGTGAGGTTGTGCAGTTATGAAACATGTGAACCAACAATTAAATAAAGCCTGGCTTCAAAAATAGCGAACCTCTCCTTTAATTTTGCCCACACAGGCCCAGGTGTCATTCCATTCCTTTCTATTGATTCATCTCTAACCCCTATGCAAACATATTTCCCGTCTTCCTGACACAAAGACTGAACTAGGACGTCAGCAAAGTCAATCTGCTGAACCGGTTTGCACTAAATGGAATAGTCACAAAAAAATAATAATACATTAGCCCTACACTGGCTAGAACCCCGCCCCTTCTTGTGTCTACTCTCACTATTGTAAATATGTGCAAGGTTGCAGTTGTAGATTTCTTTTTTTTTTAATTATAAGTTGTCAGTGCCTCACGGTTTTTATTATAAATGTTGCAATGAGTGTAGTGGTTATGTTTGTCCATTTATGAACCTATTTTGTATTTGGATTTTGTAATATTATTTATGTTACCTTCAAGTTCAAGTTGTATTTTTTTTTCTGCCTCACTTGAAAGATTATTCTTGTTTTCTTTTCTTTTTTTTGTTGCAATTCCTCCCTCCTTTTCTGTTTTTCTTTTTTTTTTTTTTTGTAATTCCCTGCTGATGCTGCACAGATATTAATAAATGAAGGGACTTAACTGTATTGCTTTTACATGGCTATATAGTTCCGTTTACACTTTGCTTATCGAAGGCCCGCCGATCACAATACCTTCATCCGGGTCCGATCGCCTCTCCGAGCACCCGATCTGAAGACCGTTACGCGGGAGTGGGATGTCGATTGTCGATCAAAGAACTAGAGGCTTTTCTTGAAGAACGGTGCAATAAAACCATTGCAGCAAGACAAAGTGTGACCCAAATAAGTCAAATAAGTTGGGTGCATGGATATTACATTATGCTTGCAACTTCTAATGCACGGTTTTTAGTGGATAGGGCTGAACAACTGAATCATTTATTATCCTATAATAATAATAATAATAATAATAATAATAAGGCATTTTTCATCCAAGGATGCTGTTCTCTCGTTAGTCGTACTCCAGCGTTGGAATAAACCTCCGTGTCCGTCACGTTGCATGGAGTTGTAGAGAGAGAGGTAGAGAGAGAGAGAGAGGTAGAGAGAGAGAGAGAGGTAGAGAGAGGGGAGAGAGGGAGAGAGATAGAGAGAGGTAGAGAGAGAGAGAAAACGAACCGTCCAGCTACAAGTAGACACCGTCATACGTGAAGTCATTTTGTTCCGATTTGGGCGGTGGGCTGCTGGGATACAGCGGTGCTTTGAGTGGACGACCATCACCGTGAACTGAGCTGTTGATAGTCTGCATACTGCTGGACTGGCTGCCTGCTACACGCCTGCTTTCCTCCTACAAGGTATTTAAACTTTTAAAAAAATATTCATTTCATGTTGCGCATTCAACGGGGAACATTTTTCACGCGAGTGTTTAATTTCTTTTTTTTCTTTTTTCTTTTTTAACGCGCCACTTCTACTTGTAGCTCCGGATGTTTGTCGGGCCTCATGCGAAGCCTCGGTCTGTCGTCAGGCTGTGACGCCGCCCAGCCTCGCTCCGGTGTCGGCGGAGAGCGCCGAGCCACCCGCCCGGCTTCGTCATCGTGAAAGGTAGAAAAACAAAAATAACGCCTTTCCCAACAATGAATCCCTTCATTTGAATGTTGTCATTAGGTCGCCTGTCTTGGCGTCTATCCCCTTTACGCCGCATTGGCCTTTGGATCGTACGTCAACGTCGCCGCCATATTGGAGCGGGCAAGACTTGGCCTGTACAAGTTAATGGGGGGGAGTAGCGGTTTTTCTGGATAAAAAGCAAGAGAATTAAAAAAAAAAAGAAGAAGAAATTAAACTCCACGTAGATCATAAAACCTTGAATTTAAAAACGACTCATTGAAATCGGTTGAGAAATGTAAACGTTATAGTGCTTTTTATCCGGAGAAACCGCAGCGCCCCAGATTACTTGTCTCACATTTGTTATGGCTAGATAATGATTTAGTCCAAACGTCCATGCCCTGCCTAGGGAGATGGCAGTGAAACTAGGATCAAAACGGTCATTATTCTACTTTCTCTAATGGTACCAACGCTTGTAAATGAAATAATGGTGAAGTTTAACTGTTCATCATTTCACTGGGGACCCCCTGGGACCTCTTGAAGGAAGAACCACCACTGCATGTGATATTGTGTCTGCAAACGCCCATTTCCTTCATCGGCGAGTGTTGTGTACCAGGTTGTACTAAAAATAAATTAGTCTTCGGTTGATGTTTTTAACTTCCCTTCATACACACTTCATACACCTC
>OMKR01047634.1:0-19322 GCA_900302355.1 Cyttopsis rosea | reverse complement strand
GGACATCGCAGACATCACGACTCACTTTCTTTGAGATAAGACGAGAGGCTGTGCGTCAGGTCATTGCAGGTCAGGAAGCTGGAGTCTGGGGGAGGTGGGGAGATAGACAGAGAGAGCCGGTGAGCGCGAGTGGCGTCGGCGGCAGAGGAATGGATTTTTAATTACTTTAGGAGAGCCCCGGCTGACCCTTCAATTTGAGCTCCTCCAGCTCAATAACAGAGCGCTTGTCTGAGAAATATTGTACGGTCACGTTCTGCAGGTCGGCAGGACAGCCCGGCTGAGGCTCCGAGGAGGAGAGGACGTCCGTGATTGTCTTCTTTTTCTGGACAAAGACAGATTAATGCTCCACACAGAGCCAAACAGAGGTGACCGGCTGTGAATTGGTGAATTGTCTAATTGCTGTACCGCTTTTCACCAGCAGGGGTCACACTCACCCTCTTCCTCTTCTTTTTTGTTGCCTTTTCGCCCTCGTCCCCTTTCTTCTCCTGGGCAACAAAACACTCCTGTGGAAAAAGAGAGATAAATACAGGTTAGTTTCTCAGATAGAGAAATAGAAATGAGGGCAGTTGCGAGAGCTGAGTTTGTACGGTGCATGAACATTGATCAACATTTATCGATCATCAAACTGCAACATATTAGTTTCAATACAAGGAAAGCACTGGAACTGAAATGGTATTGGAAGCAATTATAGCTTTTATTCATTGTTTTAGTCGTTAAAAGATACCAGAAGATCAGATTTTAAGAGTTAAATTTACAATTATTGATATCAGAAATTCTATTTACATAGTAAAAAATTTCATTTTTGATGTAAAGTTCAATTGTAAATAGTCAAAATTGCAACTATTCACTCATTCACTTTGAAAGCAAAATAGAAAATGGAAAAATCAGTCAGAAAAAAGTCAGAATAGAAAATCAGAATTTCCACTTTTCACAATTAAACTGATGATTATTGACATGAAAATTTAAAAAAGTAGTCGTAGAAATTACATTCCTACTAAATAGAATATCAATTGTACAATTTAGCGGCATCTAGTGGCGAGGTTGCAGATTGCAACCAACTGCATTAATCTCCCCTCACTCTCCCCTTCCAAGCGTGTAGGAGAAACTGTTTGGTTTGTCCGTTCTGGGTTCCTGTAGAAACATGGCGGTGCAACATGGCGGCCTCTATGGAAGGCGACCCGCTCCTTATGTAGATATAAACAGCTCTTTCTAAAGTAACGAAAACACAACGATTCCTATTTTCATTTCTGATTAAAACATACTTATGAATATTACATTCCATTTCTGCCAAGTCCGTTCCGCTAGATGCCACTAAATTCTACACACTTCACCTTTAATCATCATGTTCATAAATGTTGAAAAGTGTTCATATCAAGAATTGAATGTTCTTGAACTACAAAACATCATAAATTCAATATCTGATATCAACAACTACTATTCAACTTTAAATCAGAAATCAAACATCTGATATAAAGTTTTTTTTTTTTTAATCTTATATTTGAAATACCTTTTAACTAGTAAAAAAATGAATATAAGCTGAACGCAGCTTGCCATAGATAAACTATAACTATCATAACTAACGATTTAAAACATATTCATACAGACATATTCATGACAAAATGGACTTCTTCCTCTTATGAGTAAAGGTTACACAGAGCTGGAGGAACAGAAGAGCCATGGATATTATACGGCCATTATGTGGCCAACGGGTCACATGACTGCAATACCTGCACAGCGGGTTTCTTCTTCTTCACTTTGGCTGGTTTGTCTGCTACGCTCTTCCTCTTCCTCGCCGTTTTGCTCTGTGTCTGTTGTTCCTCTGCCGGCTGCTTCTCTTCCTCGACCTCCTTCTCTCCCTCAGATGCATCTGAAATACACAGAAACAGGTGACTCATTAAGATTCTGGAAGAGGGCACTGGAAAGCCATAGTATAAAGAAAAGCTCTGGCTAAATCTGGCCAGAGCAAAAGTTGAATAAAATGAAAAAAAAAATGAAGAAATTAAAAAAAAAATTAAAATTTTTTTTTTTTTAAACATTAAAGAAATTTTAAATTTAATTTTTTTTTAAACCTGACGTGTATGACAATGTTGTCATGAGTCACAGACACACAGCATTTTGGTAGATTGGGCGATGCTTTCAATCATAATGTGATTAATACACTGAACAAAGTGGCCCGAGTCAAAGGTCAAAAATAAGTTAAGTGGCAAATCATCATCATGGATAAATGACTCTGTTCGTGACCTCGAGGTCATGTAGAGCAGCTGAAAGGAGATGGAGAAAATGAACCGGACTGGACTGACTTCTGGTCTATCGTAGCATTTAGGGGGAAAAAAATCCTTATTTGCATATAACAACGCTGTACGTGCTGCAAGAATGTTTTCATAGATCTTTACAGAGTGGGAGTGGACCCTAGAATACTGTTCTCTGCTGCTGCCGAAACCTGCACCCCTGCCCCGTCTCTGACATTTTAAACCAAGCTACTCTGGGTTTTTATTTAGTTTTATGGCTAGTATTGCATGTAGTAATTCTAAGTACATGAAAGATGTTGTCTTAGTGACACCACCAGAGCCTTAAAGGGAGAGTGCAGAAAAGCAGAGCGGAAGTAGAAGTGTGATAAGCTTCAAATTTGCTTTGAAATCTTGAAGGGACAATCTTCTCAAATATCAGGGAGCAGTTAAGGCTGCGAGAGCAAAATACTTTTCTGACCTCATCTCCAACAACTCTCATAATCCCAAGGTCCTATTCAGTACCATTAACCCTGTCATCTGTCCCGCCCCAGTACCGACTAATTTTAAAAATTTAAAATTAGCAAAGTTGAGGACATCAAAATGAACATTTCCCCCTCCACCCCGTGACCTAGCTGTCTCACTGGTCCGTTCATCTGACTTGGACTGTTTCCAACCTATCACGCTACCCTCCCTTATAGAGATTGTTTCTTCCATGAAACCTGCAACCTGCCCCCTTGATATTGTCCCCACTGCTCTCCTGAACGATGTCTTCCCCAGCATCCTCGCTATAATCAACAGCTCTCTGGACACGGGTACCGTCCCAACCTGCTTCAAGCACGCAGTGGTCCAGCCCCTTAACCCAACTTAGACCCCACCTTGCCTAGTAACTACAGACCAATCTCCAAACTTCCATTCCTGTCAAAGGTTCTTGAAAAGGTCATTCTCTGTTAATTGCTGCCCTACTTACACCAAAATAACATCCTGGAAAGGTTTCAGTCAGGTTTTAGGGCTTACCATAGCACAGAGTTGAAAGTGTCCAATGACCTGCTTCTCTCTATCAACTCCGGTGCCGTCCTGGTAGTGGATCACGACATCTTAATTGACCGTCTCCGGGTACGGGGTTGGTGTTGGTGGCACTGCCTTGATCTGGTTCACATCCTATCTCAACAATAGAAGTTTCCCCGTCGACGTAGGCAATTTTTCCTCTCCCCCAGCTAGTCTCTCCTACGGTGTCTCAGAGGGTTCCATCCTAGGTCCCATTCTGTTCTCCGTTTACATGCTTCCCCTTGGTCAAATCATTCAAAAGTACAACATTTCCTTCCATTGCTATGCAGATGACACACAGCTTTATCTCCCCCTGAAGCCAAACAACCGATGCAATCTAGTCTCATGGACTGCCTTGAGGACTGAGGACTGCAGCTGAATGAAACCAAGTCTGAAGTTGTCCTTTTCAGTCCCCCAGACTCCATCAAATTGATTACCAACAGCCTTGGCAACCTGTCCACCTTTGTTAAACCCTATGTCATAAACCTTGGTGTGATATTTGACTCCGCTTTTATGTTTGATCAACAGGTCAATGCAGTAGTAAAAGCCAGTTTCTTCCAGCTTCGTACTATTGCCAAAAGTATTTTCTCTCATTCAATGATCTTGAGAAAGTCATCCATGCCTTCATTTCTTCCCACTTAGTCTATTGCAATTCCCTGTATACTGGGATTAGTCAGTCGTCCCTGTCCCGCCTGCAACTGGTCCAGAACGCCGCTGCCAGGCTCCTGACGGGTACCTGGAAGAGAGACCAAATTAGCCCTATTCTGGCCTCTCTCCATTGGCTTCCAGTGTGGTTCAGAGTTGATTTCAAGGTTTCAAGGTTTGTCTTTAAAGCCCTGAATGGGCAGGCTCCCTCTTATATCAGAGACCTCTTAACCCCTTACTCCACCTCCAGATCCCTCAGGTCATCTGACTTGGGGCTCCTGGCTGTCCCGCGATCTAAACGTAAGCTCAGTGGTGACCGCATATTTGCTGTTGCAGCCCCTAGACTGTGGAATAGCATCCCCCCTCTATCAGATCTGCCCCCTCCATTTATTCCTCCTCCATTGATTGATTCCTTTAAGTCCAGGCTCAAAATGTACTTTTATTATTTAGCGTTTGGATCCTCCTGATGTGGGTTGATTTGTGCCTGTCTATGATTTGTCGATTTGTACCTAGGTGCTGTGTGTCTTGATACTTTTGTGGGTGTTTTTGTTTTAGTCTTTTTATTGTGATTTTACTAGCCTGCTCTGGGTTGTACAGCTCTTTGGTCAATGTGAGTTGCTTTTAAATGTGCTTTAGAAATAAATTTGACTTGACTATTTATATCCGTTTGGAAACACCAAATAATGTCACAGGTTGGGGATCCAGTACCTACTACAGTCAATAATACAACAACCGTGTGGAAATGGCCATGTTACCTTGGATACCAAAAATGTAGCCGTCATCCAAGTGTGTAGTTATCTTTAGCCAGCGTGTTGCTCCCTCTACCGATTCCTAATTCATGCCACTCGTCTCTGTGAAGTCAGACATAGACCACAGCAATAGAGGGCAAATGGGCATGCTCGTAAATACCGACGCTTTAATTAAAACGGGCAAATGCCAGCGTCTGAACGGGACTATAAAGTTGTATTTCATAACGGCGTCCTTACTGTTTAGGCAGGTGGGAAATAACGTGTGTGCCCGTGTGTCCCTGTGCCATTCGGTGAACTGCAAATGTGTTGGAGGAAAGTTTAAGTATGAATATAGCACATCTCCTTGGCCCACACATATCTCAGACGTGGTAATTACCGGGAATTGCAACCTAGCCAGTTGACGACTACGACCTATGTTCCAAGGATTATAAAATATACCACGATACACTGTGATACTATTAATATAGCAATATATTGCCGTTTCTCTGTCAGAAATTGCAATACATTAAGATACAACAGATTTTTGAGTTACATTATTGGGTTTAAACACAAGAAAAGAACGAGTTTCCTACTTTCTGAACTACATCCATAAATAAATAGATGCTGCTATTTAAAAAAAAAGGATACAGCCTTGTCGAGGTGTGATTGGTTAATGTGTCCATGAATGCATCCTATAATCATCCTGTAATACTGCAAAAGGAAAGTGCACCCACAATGGATATCTATGCTGAAAACATGATGTGCTTATTATAAAAAAATATCATAATAATGTGATAGTTTATTCATTCTCTCCCTTTGAGGTCAGAATGTGAGGTCATCCGTGAAATAGGGGCCGGTGCGGATTCAATGCCGTGCTCAAGGACACGGGCGGCCGAGCGGATGCTTCCCGACGAGGCTGGCTTGAACCTTGCTCTTCAAATCGAGTGAGCTTCAATTACCGAGCCTATTGCTCTGTAAAATATATTTCTATGTACACCCTTTTATCATTGCAAGGACATGATCCTCCCACACTGAAGCTCATTCTGCACTTATATGCCGAACACTTCTATACAGTATAAAGTTGTATAGGGTGGATTAGCCGGCGCCAATTTAACTGAACATGTATTTGGCGTGACACGTCTAACAGAGCATCAAATAATTTTAATGTAGGGTTTAGTCGAAATGCTGATGGGCATTTACAGAACAAGACATTTTCTCTCAGTGACGGCGTATGAAAGCTTGACCTTAGAGTGGAATTGGTGCCAGCGTAACATGAAGCTTTTCTAAAAAAGTATATTTGGAAAAAGAGGGTTGTGTGGTGTTCCGTCCGTGACGTATTTAGCCGTATTCCACACTCCACGGTGACTTCAGGTCTCTGTTCATTGTCCAAGTGTCTGGCATTGCTGTCAGTGACGTCTCTCAAAACAGCTACAGAGCTCAATATAACACAGTGAAAAGGCAATTTATTCTGAGACCTCTCTGACCTGCCACACTGGGTCGCTTTCCATGAGTGCGAGCTCCGAGGTACAAGCCACACTGGTCATGGAGCAACAGCAGCCATAGTTATCACAGTATTCCATCTCACCATTAAACGGTATTTCACCCTCTTTCCCCGCCCCCATCTCCTTTTCCTTGGGACCACTATGACCCAATGGGAAGATAAAAGGGAGGGGAGGTCTTTTTCCAGAAGAAACCATTCTTATATTGGCTGGCATGTCATTGACTTTTCCGCCTGTCCTTAGCCACACCTCTTCCACCCCCCACCCCCCACAAACTTTATCCATCTTCACAGTCATCCCTCAGGAGACTGACTCCTTTCGCTCGAAAAGACCACGCCCACCGGTGATGAACCGAGCCACCCGCTCCACTACTGCCTCATTCGTTCATACATCCCTTCTTTTTTTATGAACCCGGGTCATTCCAAAGGGGAGCATAAAAGAGCGCGCAGGTGCCAGAGAATGAGATCGCCAGGACGCTCCAAGGGAAAGATGACGGATCATTACAGGCTATCAGGGTGACAAAGGATAAGCTACAGCAAAGGAGGACGCAAAACACAAAGGAAAAAGGGAAGAGGCAGAAGCAACAGGCCCAGCTTTACCGCCTTGGCCACCTGCTAAATAGGTGAGTTACTTTCCATATTAAAATGTGCCTGTGGGAACTTCCCCAGGGAGCCATGATTATGGACTACTTATCCTTTAAAATGCCAAGCATTGTATTTAAAAGTTAAAACAAAAGGGATTGACCAAAACATACTGTACAAATCCTTGTGTGAAATAGAAAACACTATTTCCAAAGTGTCGATCAGAATGTATAGATTTCCTTCCCTGAACAGCTTAGTCAAGCTCTTGCATTTTGAGGTAATTTGCGGCTCCATTTGGCACAATGAATGAGCGGCCGACCAGAAGATAAAATCAGCCTGGCAATTAAACATTGACTAACGCTGGACAGTTCCTGCTCCGTACCGGCGCCTATGTGACTGTGAGATGAACATATCTCTTAGTCCACTATGTGTCAGTCAGGGTGCTGAAGGGGCAGCCGGATTGACAGTGGGTTTATACCCCAATTCTAATCTCTTTACCGCCACAAAGACCATCCTGACAAGCTGTCAAGGAGCGAGACCTGCTGTATATCCCCCCGTGTGTTTCCGTGTGATGAGCTGCTGATTCAGCAAGCCATTTCTTCAAGGATTAAGTGGAGGATGGGCTGCCGTGATATCTGAGAGAGCATCCATCCACTGGGCAGAATGGAACCATATACGTATCTGCAATGTAGGGTCAGAGGGTATAATAAGTGCCAGAGGGATGGTGGATTTCCCCCCCGCTGGACATTACGGGCCAGAGATCAGATGTCCCTGTAGAATGGCTTTGGTGACTCCATGAATAAAACACCCTATTAATAAAACAGATGCTGGGCTCAGCTAGTCCAGCACCACACATCTTATTACGGTCAAGCTACAACTGAAGTTTTACGCAAAACACCCAAGTTGTAGTGGGGTGTTACTAGTTTGCCTTGCCTGCGGGATAAGCCATCAACTACAGCAGCAGATGTAAACAGGGATAAAGGGCAAAGGTTTTAAAATTAGGTCTGGTATGCTCTATCCCTGCAGATGGTATCAGGGCAGTGGGCACAGCATTATTAGGGCGTCCTAAATTAGCACAATTGTTTGATGAAACAGCCCATAGATGGCATAGCATTCGGCTATATAGGTCATTTTCCTCCGCGATTAAAACACATCAGATAAGGTCATTCTTTTTTTGGAAGTGAGCTTATCACGGCAAGATCCATCCTAATGATCCTATCCTCAAAGTAATATAATTAAACAAGATAAAGTAATTAAATAGACAGATAATTTATTGATCCCGAGGGAAATTTAGGCATCCAGTAGCTTATATGACACATACAAAACACCAACACACACAAGAATATAAGAATAAAAACACAAGAATAAAAACATGGCAGTGAGGTGATAGTCTAGCCAGCAGAACTACTACAGAAGCTGTCCCTATAATGCTAATGGAGGTAGTGCAAATGTAAGGGGATTAAAAAGGTAAAAACAGTGCAAGAATGATGATTACTGTGGATAATATAATATACAAATTGAAGATAAATATATAAACAAATACAAACGCAAATTGTGCATAAGGCTGACATAGACAGTCCAACAGCCTCAGTCTGTCTGTTGAGCAGGACTGAGACAGCAGCCTGCCACTGAACATACAGCTCTGCCGAGTGAATGTGCTGTGCAGAGGGTGGCGGGCACTGTCCATGACGCAACAGTTTATTTAGGGTCCTTCTCTCTACCACCGACATAAGGGAATCCAGCTCCGTGCCAACCACAGAGCCAGTTCTCCTCACCAGCCTGCCAAATGATGAAGGTTAATTGATGGATGTATGCATAGTAGAGCTGTTGGCCAATGGGTGGTGGGGGCAGGGTTTCGCTTTGCGGAGGACTGTATCCACTAGAAGCTGAATATGGCGCTGTGTTCCTTAAACTTTGACCCTGAAAATCGCCCAAAGCAGATGGCAGATTGCAAGAGGAAACTCCCGGGCGCAAGATGAATACGGGTCAATGAGTTTACAGCTCAGATAACCAGCGATCAATGGAGGCAAATGGCGACAGGGAAGGGGTGCACTGGAAGAGAAATGGAGCAACGTGGCGACCTTTAATGGATTATCAATAAAGGTGACTTCTTCTAATGGATTGCTGATGGCACTGGCTGGTTTTAATGGGAATCAATGGACTGGTTTCAGGAAGGGTCTGAATCCTTCCAGACAGATAAAGTTCTGAAGGTTGACAGATTTGGCGTATCAGGGTTTTTGGGAACCACATGCACAGCCGCCATTATGGCTACTTGAAATGCTACACCCACCCCCCCTTCTCTTGCTCTGGTGTCTTGTGGTGATTATCCCACGTGAACAGATAGAGCCAAATGGCCTCAGAAAAGCTCTTAATCACCACCACAGTTTGCTCTATTAGCCTGATTAAAGCTACTGCTCACACTTGTGGCGGAGACCAGGACAAAGCGTTTGCAAACCCGCACACTCCGAAGATCCAATGCCGAGCACGTCCCATGACACTTTCCACACCGCCCCGGCCAGGAAGCCAAAGCCCCTTTGTTCAATGTGAAGCGCATACCATGGGTTGCTTTTGTTTATGTTCATGTCACGATTTATGAGTTTCTGTGAAAGCAATATAATACTTTTCAAAGAAATCAATTCTGCTTATGTTTCGGCGATCAATAACTCATCTTGGGACAAGTTCCAGTTGCCTGATATGGGGATGGTACTTATTGGTCTTGGAGGCCTTTAGTTTCCACTCTCTAAAGCCACTATCGAGCATGTGTTATTGTTAAATCAATAGGAGATTTAAGCCACACGCACAAAGTTAACAAGCAGGTTCTATTGGAAGAAGTCATTGGAAGACGGGCAGAATAGATTGCCAGGGTCCGGGAAGAAACAGGATGCAGCAACACAATTCACTCAATTTTCTTTCTGATGGTTTTATCTTGATGAGGCTTGGAGCCAAAGCTGGCACCTTGAGGATAGAATTTAGATTAAAAAAATAAAATAAATAAACTAAAAAGGTCTGAGGGTGGTCAAAATTTCCCCTGTGAGAGTTTCCAAATGTGCCACAGTTCTTTCTATCCGTTGTGTCATTTGGTGGCTGAGTAACGCTGTGGCGCTGGGTGAACATTTAGTGAATTGGTTGTCTTTGCCTTAGAAATGACTTGATAGACTTAGATGATAGATTACCACCGTGTGTTAACAGCAGAGGAATAACAAAATAAAATACAAATGACAGAATGCCACCAGCAGGGGGAGTAGCAGGATCACCAGGCAGTGCAATTGAATGAACCTTCAATTTGCGTCTCCACAGTGAAGTAGAGAGGCCTTTTGACTGCCTTGGATACAAAGGGAGAGAATGTTACAAGTAGGCACAGGTACGTTTTTGTTCAACGTCCGCCGGGATGGGAACAAAACATTCCCATTTTTGCTCAAGTGTGTTACATAACTACCAATACGTCTTAATCAAATCGTTGGGAAAGTCCTTGCATTTGTCCACGGCTGTTTTACGTTGCGTGCCAACTGTCCTCGCACAGCTGCTTCGTTTCTCTAGAATAAAAAAGGGAATAATGCTGCGCGACCTCCAGTCTGACCCGTGACATCAGCGCTGCCGCGTGTCTCCCTGCAGGGAGGCTCGCATCAGAGAGCTGACAGAACACTGTGCTAGATGATGCTGTCCTAGACTTGCACCCAAGAGCAGTTGGAATTTATACTTCATGTTCTAAGAATATCAGATGCGCTGCATGTACAGTAATAGCCCCTACACTAGAGCTGCAGCAATTAGTCAATTAGTTGCCGACTATTAAATTAATCACCAACTAATTTGCTAATCGATTAATCGTTTTGAGTCATTTTTTAAGAAGAAAATTTCCAAATTCTCTGATTCCAGCTTCTTAAATGTCAATATTTTCTGGTTTCTTCAGTCCTGTGTGACAGTAAACTGAATATCTTTGGCTTGTGGACAAAACACAATGTTTGAGAGCATTTTCTGACTTTTTATGGACAAAACAACTCGAGAAAATAATCGACAGATTAATCGATAATGAAAATAATCGTTGAAGCTCTATTTATTTTTAATTTAAGTCCAAGCTTATTTCAGTTGAGTTAATTGTGGGTTTTTTTGCACTCCAACAAGCAATTGCAGAATTGTGTCCTGTCTGTATTGGAAATGAGCTGCCACTTGTATCTAATAGGAGCTGCATCCTTTCATTAACTTAGATTGTATTGTGGTGTCCCGGAGCGCAATCTCTGATTACCCATCATGACATGGGGCGACCTTATTTATATGAGTGTATTGCTAATTATTAAAAAAATTATTTATTTAGGCATTACTTTTGTGTTCCTGTGTTGGTCTGGCAACAATTTGTTTGTTCTTGTGACGGTGCATCGCCATAGCAACGGCTGATGAGGCTGATGCACCAGTGGGTATTTTAGAGCATTTTCAGACACAGAACTAAGAGAAAAAGTCGGATAAAGTTCCCAGTCAAATACACCAATGAGTAGCAACAACTCATGTCACAGCATTCGATTGGTTCCTTTCTTTAATTAACAAATTAGACAGGCAGTTGGACAGCCACCTCGTTCACATGTCTATCTCGCTGCCGATTGGCTGCGGAGGCAGGAAGTGGAGCTTCTAGCAGGAAGTGAAGCCCTTCCAGTAGAAGTTCTTGCAGCCGGCCTTGCGGTCTCGGGGCGGCAGGTTGTTCTGAGGGTCGACCGAACGCTGGAGCTCTGTCCTCAGGGATTCTTCTTCTTCTCTGGCTTCTCCCGCTGCCATGGAAACCCTCTCAGCCTCCTGCTCAGCTTCACCCCCCGGCAGCGAGAGGTGGGATAGCAGCTCCGCTACCGCTCGCTTACTCCACTCCTACACACGCACACAGATAGACAGATAATACATTCAAACACCGGATACATTCTCAAAATTGTAATTCAAGGAAAAGCGACAGGGAATCCAGGCTCGGTGCAAACAAGCTCCTCCCGATGCCCAAACACGTCTAATCTCCAGAAACACCGTCACCATGGCAACAGCAGGGCATCCCTGTAAATATCCCTTGATCAGCAGCAGAGTTCCTGCAAACTGTCACTAATGGAAACCAAGCAATGCCATTAAGAACAGTTTAGTCACCGTATTTTAAAGTCAACAAGGACGCTACTTCTAGCTGGACCCACTGACCTGGTCTGTAGATCTAACTGGATCCACTGACCTGGTCTGTAGATCTAACTGGACCCACTGACCTGGTCTGTAGATCTAACTGGACCCACTGACCTGGTCTGTAGATCTAACTGGACCCACTGACCTGGTCTGTAGATCTAACTGGACCCACTGACCTGGGTCATCATCCCGGCATCCCGCGCTCTCTGCAGCAGTCTGTGCTGTCTGAGCTCCAGATCCAGGTTGTTGTCCCGGTTCTGGTCCAGACTCTGGTCCGACTGGGCGACAGACGGTGCGACAGACAGAATCAGAACTGACACGAGGAGAACCAGGAAGGCGGGAAACTGACAGGACTTCATACCTGCACACGGTGAGATGGAAAAGGTCAGGATAACAACTGTCTGCTTCACTTGTACAAGTAGAGCTGCAACAGCAACACCATCAATAATAACACTGCAAACAATCTGTCTCTCCATCTAGCACCCGTCGCTCTGTCGTCCGTCTCTCTGTCCGTCTATCTCTCTGTCCGTCAGTCCGTCCATCTCCCTGTCCATCCATCTCTGTCCGTCAGTCCGTCCATCTCTCTGTCCATCCGTTCGTTCGTCTGTCTATACTGACTGATGGTCGGTGTTGAGCTCCTCCTGCTTCTTCAGTCTTGTGCTTTTGGAAGGTTTGGACGTGGAATCTGTTTTTGGCGTCTTTTAAAGTATCTTCCTCTCGTCACATGACTTCCTGTTTGAGTGACAGCTGCTCTTTGTGTGTGTGTGTGTGTGCAGCGATAAAGGAATGCCGAGCTATAAAAGCACTTAGAGTGTGTTTGTCGACCCATTAACAGCTCGAGTCTTATTGACTTCAAATGGAGACGGCAACAATAAACCAATTAGCAGACAGCGGCGTTAATCTGCAGCGACGCAGCGAGCGGCGGCGTATTTGAACAGCGACGGAGGAACAGTCGTTAGCTCGCAGCCCGACATCACCAGAGCCGCCGCCGAACAAAGGAATCTTTAATGGGCTTTGAAAAGCCAAATTAAGCCAAACGTTAAGAGGATTTACTTAGCGAGCAAGACTTCATTAACTTTCCCCGATAAGAACATTTAAACAGCGATCGGCCCACTCACTGTGGTCAAAAGAACCACTCGTGGATTTCACAGCTTTTATTCCAAATGGGGAATATTTAACATTTTTACAAGATGCTTGTGTTTAGTGGGCCATGTCGTTCTGTTTGGGAGTGATTGGTTGTCTATTATCATAGTTTATTAAATGAATAAAATGAAATGAATGTCTATCTATCTACTATTAATAATAATACTGGAAATAATCTGTCTCTCCGTCTCTCTGTCCGTCAATCCCTCTGTCTGTCAGTCCGTCCGTCCGTCTCTCCATCCATCAGTCCGTCCATCCCATCAGTCCGTCCATCTCTCTGTCCGTCAGTCCGTCCATCCCATCAGTCCGTCAGTCCGTCCATCTCTCTGTCTTATCTATATACTTTTTTCAATTTCTGACAAAATGAGGAAAATGCACCAAACTTTGTAGAGCAGTCAGTCCGGTCCAAAATGGTGTATACTGTAATATGGAGCTGATGCTGAATTGTCCTGATGGTGGCACTATAACAAGTCCAAAGTAAAATAAAAGCCTATATTTATTTAAAAATAATAATTTTGCAGGCTTTGTAGATGACTTGTACCAAATAGCAGCCTTTACCTCAAAAAGGTAAACACACAGTGAAAATAAAGTAAAACACACTGAACATATAAGGATCATATCTTTATTATCATCACATTTGTTTTGTTGGATGACACGAACATTCAAAACAAATACAATTCGCTGGTGTGTGTGTTTTAATTCCATTCTATTTCATTGGGTACAAATTAAACAGAAGCCCATAATTTAAAACCTTTTGTGGTTGCCGGGCATTGAAAAACAAACCTCGAGAACCAAGCGGTTTCTGGTGAGAAAGGAATGTAAGGCTATGGACGATATGACGATGGTGGCAGAGAGTGTTATGGAAACTACACTGATGTTTCTCTTGCCACACTCGCCACTCACATCCATCCACAGTGCTCGACAAACAGAATCACAATGAGCTCTTACACTAGATACAAAACACATTATAGCCGAGAGATTGTTGAAAGAAAACTCTTCAGTGAGACAATAAGACTATACATTGAAATATTTTCTGACTTTATCCTACAACATAGTTAGGATGTGAATCAAGATGATGAAGTCAGAATCGCTAAACAAGACAAATATAAGTTAAAACACTAGTTGAGATAATGCTATCCTCACATCTAGAGAGATCATCTACAGTGAAGCCATCTGATCTGACCCAACAACAACCGTTTACAGCGGAATCGCAGGTTCGGGTGGCTGGGCGGTGCCGCCGCTGGCAGAGCCGACGATGGCAGAGCCGACGATGGCAGAGCCGACGATGGCAGAGCCGTTGCTAGTGCCGCCGCTGGCAGTGCCGCTGCTAGTTTCTTCACTTTGCTGTTAAAATTCCAAGCGGCTTTCTGAGTGATGATGTTCAGTCTGTTTTCCCACCAGAGGAAATAACAGCTGCTGATAAAAGCAGATTTGGTTGAAGCCCAGCGGCTCACATCAGTTCGTCTGAGATGGGAAGTAGGGCCAATGTACTTCCTGTTTATAGGGTAAGTAGAGCAGATATACTTCCTGTTTTGATTGGGAGCAGACATACTTCCAGTTTATAGGGTAAGTAGAGCAGACATACTTCCTGTTTTGATAGGGAACAGAGCAGACGTACTTCCTGTTTTGATGGGAAGTCGAGTAGGGTAGCATCCATTAGTGGCAGGAAGACGCCGTTCACTTCAAATTCGATTTGGAAATGGAAACTCAATTCCATGTCGTTGCCAGTTGTTGATCCCAGAACAAGTAGTACCAGTGGTAGTTGTAGCAGTAGTCATAGTTTAGTACTAGTGGTAGTTCTAGTAGTGGGGGTAGCAGCTCTAGCGGTAATTTTATTGCTAGTGCTAGTTGTAGTACTAGTGGTAGTTGTGGTAATAGGAGCACTAGGACTGAGCAATGGAAGAATTTATTATCACAATAATTAGAGCGATTTTTATATCAATATATAAGAAAGATCTGTATGATGAAATTTGGAATATTACGTAAAAGAATCCGGATCCAACTAAAACAACTAACATCTCATTATGAGATACTTAGGATCATAGCTTCTCATTGTCAGTCATTAAGACTGCAACATTGTGTATGATGTGTGATAATGTCTTGCCAGGGAGCAGTAATAGTAGTAGTAGTGTAATATTAGTGGTGGTAGTGGGTAGAAGTACCGACAGTGTTAGAAGTATCAGATCACTGACGGAACCAACCAATTGACAGGAGTAATGGAAATCATAGGGAAAGTAGTAGTAGTGACAGTAAACACTAGTAAACACTGGGTCTGTCTCATTTTCAAAGATACTTCCTAGTTATGGAGCAAGAGTATTTTCAAGGTAGGTAGCAAGGGCTTGGAAACATTTCAAGGAAACATCAGGTGGTTCCCATAAGGTCGTGCGGCGCTAGTGAAGAAGAACAAGCCGACCTTGATATCTGCTTGTTCTAATGCAGACTCTCTATGCTACCTCTACTCTACACTCCCTCCCTTTACTCCACCTCCCTCTACTCTACTCTACCTACCTCAACTCTACCTTTAAAGGGAACTGATGAGGGAATCATTTTCATCAATACTAATAATAATCCTAATAACTAATCATCTTGACAACAATATATGATATGATTCAACTGTTAAATTTGTTGATATAAAGACTTGATAAAATATAAACATTTTGGCCATTATTTCACGTTTATCTGTTCATCTATCTCTTCAGCGTCAATATGTGACATTGATCATGAGACTGTGTAGAGGATCTGAAACATTCGTAACAGCGACCAGGAGGTAACCTTGCCAATGAGACAAAACCACAGACTTAATAAGACGTCAACAGCCATAGCAGCAGTAGTGGCAGTAGTAGTATTAGCAGTACCAGTAGGAGTATTAGCAGTACCAGTAGTAGTATTGGCAGTACCAGTTGTAGTAGTAGTAGTTTTAGTACTACCAGTGCTTCATACAGACTCTGCAGCGACTCACTAAATTCCCTGGACAGTCTCCTTTAACTGTGAGAGGCCTGGGTTTACTGCAGGGAGAGAGAGCATGAGAGAGAGAGAGAGAGAGAGAAACAGAGAGATTATTTGATTCATTCATTATATCTGGATTTCATGTTTTTTCTTTGTTGATATTTTGTTGAAACCCTACCCCTGGATCTCCGGCTGGATATAGAGAAAAGGAAGGGTAAGGCCATACCCTTGCTCCAGAGCTCCAACAATGACTTTAATAAAGGGACAGCAGATGGTCTCTCTTTGCCTCCCCCACTAACCACAACCAGTTCAGTCCGTCTCCACCTGCAGCAGCACAGTCTCCTGCACGGGTCCGATTATCCCATTTTCAGCATTAAGAAGGCCAAAGTTCAGTCTTCATCAACTGATTGCGTGGAAGGGAGCCTCACCTTGGCTGTGATGTATATGGACTGCAATATGTTTTGCAGTCAACTATTAAAATCTATGTGAGAAGTTAAAGTTCAAGATGGCTTTATCACAGTAACTTACTCAGGAGTATGTAAAATACAAATCATATACTGCACACGACAGTATATCTCAAAGCAAGCCCACAGCCCCCTGTGGGAGTGAAGGTCAGTAACAGCAGCGTGATCAGGGTTCAGGAGTGGTACGCCTCTCGAGTGATGTGATCAATAAACTTAGGTAGACTTTTCAGTCAACCTTATGTTTATCATTAGCTGTGTGAATGTGATTATGTCAGCATATGTATTTAGGGCTGGATGTTGTGAAATAATTATTATCATCATGCATGCATGATAACATGATATCTCTGCTGATGAATTCTAAATCCCACGTTAAAGAATCAGTTCAGTTCATTGCACTGAACTGTATAGTAAAGTGTGATATCAGGCCAAAACTCTAGTTCTAGTAATACATCTCCCTCTAGTATTTCAGATCTCAAATTGTGATATATATGGTCTGGTACCTCAGTATCTGCGTTCATTTTGACTAGAAAGCAGTATCACACCTGAACCAATTTTGGTGCATAACCAAACCACCAGCATGTGGAACTCAACGTGTTGGTGCCGTAGGGTTGCCAGTTCAGTCGGCTGAGTTTTGTTGGCGGCAATGTTCTGGCACAAGGCATTGCAGTTCGTACCTGGCAAACCCCAGCTCACTTGAAAGCTGATATTGGCCGTGCCAGTGGATGAATGGATAAATGGTGAAAAATAGGTGCGAATGTAGCTGCATTTTAAACAACGAAGATCTGGTTTTTATCAGCTTATCAGACGCTGGATTTCCCTAATTCCACAGGAACAAGGCTGGTTGATCCCCCCTGCAGGAAGCGGGTGGAGAACTGGGTGGAGAACTGGGTGGTGAACAGGGTGGAAAACTGGGTGCAGAACTGGGTTGGGTGTAGGGTAGTGGACAGTGTGGTTCATTGCGTGGAGAACTGGATGGAGAATTGGGTGGAAAACTGGGTGCAGAACTGGGTTGGGTGTAGGGTGATAAACTGGGTGGAGAACAGGGTGGAGCGCAGGTGGAGCGGCACCTGAACAGCTGGTTGGGGTCCAGCGCTGACAGCCAGTAGCTGTAGGAGTCGGTGTAGTAGTTGCAGGTTCCTCGGCCGTGACACTCGATGAAGGGAATCTTCCGGAACTCCTGCAGACAAGACCCGGGGGAGACCAGCGGCTGGCCCGAGCCCTCCGAGCCCACGCCAGTTTGCTGCCACAGGGGGTCAAAGGTCAGTGGGTAGTTCCAAAACAGGAATCCAAACGTAATGAATAAAACCATGTACCCTGACGCGAAACAGTGTCCAAACTCATTGGACAGACACCGTCTACATGTGCGTTACTTCTGGTTTTGGAAAATAAATCTTTAGATAACATTTAGATAAATCACTGACCAAAGAACAAATATGATGTAAATATTTACTTAAAAAAATGACGATGCAATGATGGCATCTTCGTTTTCATGTTGTTTTTCTCTTTTCTGTTTACTGTATTCACTTGAATTTCTGGTTTTACACTGTCGTTGCATATTACAGTAAATACACACATAGTACTAATACACACACACACAATACACAAAGACTGTGTAAAAGTACCATGACGAAGGAGTATCCGGTCCAGAGGGAAAGCCACCCAGTGGGACAGAGAGGAACCTGAACCGTCTGACTGTGGACGGCGATCACGTTCGCTTTGGTTTCACACACCGCACACCTGCAACACAGGAAACACATTTACGTGTATATTATAGTGTATTTGTGCATTAAAATTTCTAAAAACGACTAGACCTGTGTTGTATATTTTGTTGAGTTGTGTACTTTGAGTACGTTGAGTAAATGTACATATCCACCGGCACTCCTTCACTTTATATTTTTATTTATAATGTGCAATAGTCTTGAGTACTTTTCTAGTTATAGGTTATGTTTTTTCTTTAAATCTCATTTGTCATGTACATATATGTTACCCCTGCCCTTTACTTCGACCTCGTGCCCTTATATGTGACCTCTACCTGTACGTTGTCTTTGTTGTACTTAAAGTCTTATCTGTTTATGCTACTACGTAGCTGTTGCTGCCTTGCCACAAGAATTTCATTGTCCAGAATGACCTTGTGTTGTACTGTACATTTGACAATAAAACACTTTGAACTTTTGAACTTTGAACTTTACATTTTCCCAAATGTTTCCAACAATTTTCAAATCCAGAGAAATCCCTCATTTTAATGTTGGTAATGGAGCGTTTCATTAGGTCGCTTGGCATGGCGTCTATCCCCTTTACCCCTCTACTGCTACAACTTCCACCTTTACCCCCTCTACTGCTACAACTTCCACCTTTATCCCCTCTACTGCTACAACTTCCATCTTTACCCCCTCTACTGCTACAACTCCCACCTTTACCCCCTCTACTGCTACAACTCCCACCTTTACCCCCTCTACTGCTACAACTTCCACCTTTACTTCCTCTACTGCTACAACTTCCACCTTTACCTCCTCTACTGCTACAACTTCCAGCTTTACCCTCTCTACTGCTAGAACTTCCACCTTTACCCCCTCTATTGGCGGCAAAAATTACACATTGTACCTTTAATGTGTATATTCCAGTGTATTTGTGCATTCATTTCTATAATAAATATATAAAATATATAAATATAAAAAATAAAGTGCATTATGTGTAAATTATTTTGTATGAATGTGTATATTGAGGAGGATGTGCACCTGCTGACGTATTTCTCCAGCCAGTCTCCAGAGATCATGGCCAGGTCACTGGGCAGCGGCTGCTCGGTCGACAGCCAGTACGAGTAGTCGTTTCGGGAGGCGTAGCGACACGTGCTGTCGATGTTACAGTACAGGAAGGGCATGGTGGTGAAGCGAGGTAGACAACTGCCTAG
>OMKR01047633.1:0-11462 GCA_900302355.1 Cyttopsis rosea | reverse complement strand
TCTATGTATATACTAGGGAAGGACTCTATGTATATACTAGGGAAGGACTCTATGTGTATACTAGGGAAGGACTCTATGTATATACTAGGGAAGGACTCTGTGTGTATACTAAGGAAGGACTCTATGTATATACTAAGGAAGGACTCTATGTATATACTAAGGAAGGACTCTATGTATATACTAAGGAAGGACTCTATGTATATACTAGGGAAGGACTCTATGTATATACTAGGGAAGGACTCTATGTATATACTAAGGAAGGACTCTATGTATATACTAGGGAAGGACTCTATGTGTATACTAGGGAAGGACTCTATGTATATACTAGGGAAGGACTCTGTGTGTATACTAAGGAAGGACTCCATGTATATACTAAGGAAGGACTCTATGTATATACTAAGGAAGGACTCTATGTATATACTAAGGAAGGACTCTATGTATATACTAGGGAAGGACTCTATGTATATACTAGGGAAGGACTCTATGTATATACTAGGGAAGGACTCTATGTATATACTAGGGAAGGACTCTATGTATATACTAGGGAAGGACTCTGTGTGTATACTAGGGAAGGACTCTATGTGTATACTAAGGAAGGACTCTATGTATATACTAGGGAAGGACTCTATGTATATACTAGGGAAGGACTATGTGTATATACTAAGGAAGGACTCTATGTATATACTAGGGAAGGACTATGTGTATATACTAAGGAAGGACTCTATGTATATACTAGGGAAGGACTCTATGTATATACTAGGGAAGGACTATGTGTATATACTAGGGAAGGACTCTATGTATATACTAAGGAAGGACTATGTGTATACTAGGGAAGGACTCTATGTGTATACTAGGGAAGGACTATGTGTATATACTAGGGAAGGACTCTATGTATATACTAAGGAAGGACTATGTGTATACTAGGGAAGGACTCTATGTATATACTAAGCACTTAATATACGAAGGACTCTTATCTATATGGGAAGGAAGGACTGTGTCTACATAGGAAGGACTCTGGTGTCTGTATGGTAAGAGCTCTGTGCATCCATCCATGTATCTATCTATCTATCTATCTATCCTTCCTTCCTTCCTTCCTTCTAGTTTCGTGGCTTCGGCACCACGTTAACGTTAGCCACCTTAGCTAGCGCTAGCACTCCAGTGACTATTCTTCGGCCTTCTCCCACCGTCTGTAGCTGCAGCCGCTACACGGCGTTCGACTCACTCACCCGGAATTAGCTATGAA
This sequence comes from Cyttopsis rosea, assembly GCA_900302355.1. Taxonomy (NCBI): domain Eukaryota; kingdom Metazoa; phylum Chordata; class Actinopteri; order Zeiformes; family Parazenidae; genus Cyttopsis; species Cyttopsis rosea. The sequence continues at coordinate 10,219 of OMKR01047633.1, read as the reverse complement.
GCGGAGCCGGTGGCGAATATTCTTACAGGTTGTTCAAGTTTAGGTCCATTAAACGCGCCGAAGGGAGGGGGAGAAACTTGGAAGCGACGTCCGTCCCCTGTGCGTTAGCCGAAGCTGACTAGCCGCCGACCGGAGCTCTTCTTTCCGCAATGCATTGTGGGAGTGCGCGCCGGTGCGGGGCGCTGTAGTTACCGCATCTCGCCGCTAGATGGCGACATAGTTCACTGTTTGTGGCTGGATTCAAATATGATGGGAATTTTAGTTATGCTGTTTATGATGTAAAGTTGGTGTAAAATTTCATCACTTGTTATCGTTAAATTCAGTCACAACTGAAACAGTTTTATAAATAAAATAAAATAAAATAAAATAAAATAAAATAAAATAAAAACTCCTATAACTGATTGGTCAGAGACATCGTTGACCATAGAATAAAATATTAAATAGGTGTGTGTCGTTGTTTTGATGCTGGCAGTGAAACGATCTATATTTAGAGGAACACGTGTGGAAACATCTAGGCCACGGCCAGGTGTCAACAGGGATGGATCCGCGTTTGGCTGCGTTTGTGGAAACTTCCCATGGCTGTCGGGCCAAATCACAGGAGCTCGGACAACAACAAAATATTATTCCCATGAGCCCCATCCCGCCCGTGCAGCCCTCCCCATTGGTCCGGACGAAGGTGTGTCGCGCGGTCCTTGGCTTTTATTGGCTTCCTCGGGCACGTTATCGATCGGAAATACCCTTGCTTAGCTGTGTGATTGGTGAATGATTGGTTGTGAAAATTGAGGACTATTTTGACTATTTTGACTCCCAATCCAATCATCCAATTAAGCTGGAAGCCAAGGATGTAATACTATATTATGAAAACAAAAAAGCAAAACAAGTCATTTTGAAATTTCACAGTTTTAAGATTGAATTTAATAAAGTATTAAAATAATTAGAAATGTGCACATACAATTAGCACGATACAATAAAATTTTTAAAGAAATTAGATTTTATTGCCTACATTTTCTGTTAAATTATTAATTTATATTATTGTCTTTTTTATTGATTTCATTATTATTATTGTTATTTTTACATTTATCTTCAACATTATTCTATTTACCAGATGTCACGTTGCCATGATGAATGTATTGTCTTCTGGGATGGAATCATGTTGTAAGTGACGATTGATTCAATAAAGAGTGTGGAAAAAAATAGAAAATAAAAGCTTTGTGATTGGTTCTTTTTATTTGTATTTGTATTTGTATTTGTATTTGGGCAAATGAGGAGGTAACCGTTTGGTTGTTTCATCATCTCATGAATATTCATCAGGCCGCTTTGGACCATAAGAACAGCCTCCCGCGGAGCAGCGTTCATCACTCCCTCACCCGGCGCCGCTCCCATCGCATCGCTCCGCTCTTCTTTCATATCTACTTATATCTACTTATTCTACTTATTCTACTTATATCTACTCATTCTACTTATATCTACTCATTCTACTTATATCTACTCATTCGTTTTACTGCGTTGTGTTGAGTATTTATTTGAGACGCGATGGCTCTGAGAGGACCCCTGTCCCGTCTTCTCAAAACCCAACTCAGCCACTGCCAACAAAGCAGAGGTCAGTCCGTGGCCATCCTGGGAGCCCCGTTCTCCAGGGGACAGGTGAGTTGTTATTATTATTATTTAGGTTTTCTTCTTTATTTTTAGGGAACCACTACATTCGAACGGCACGGAGATAACCCTTCATTTCTAACTCGTACTTGTGTCGGTAGCTCACCGTTTGCAAACGGACCTAGCGCTCTAATGAACGTGTGACCCCCAGAAACGCAGAGGAGTGGAACACGGACCCAAAGTGATCCGGGATGCGGGTCTGGTCGAGCGGCTTTCACATTTAGGTGAGTCCGGAGTGTTATGTAACGAGGAAGCGATCGGATCCCTCCCCCGGCTCCCGTCCACGTCCAGCACAGAGCGGGTGCCGTGGTGGCTGTGGAGCCCGAGTCCGCGGTGCTATCGGTGCTATCGGTGCTATCGGTGCTATTGTTGTTGTTGTTATTGTTGTTATTGTTGTTGTTGTTATCGGTGTTATTACGGTGGCGGCGCCGGGCCACACGTGGGCTCAGAACAGCCCCGAAGCCGCGTGCTGCCGCTGCGGGGCGGTGGAGACGACTCGTTCGCGGCGAACGAATCCTTTGAACGACTCGGAAGTCTGGAGCCACTCCGGCACCAGAGCGGATCAGACTTAAAACATGTTCTGGGAAAGGGTTGGCACTTTGCATCCCACCAGCACCACGCCTTCTTTCTGTCACTATCTTTGAGAGAATTGGGTAAAAAGATTGTCTGTAATACACAATGTGCGTTATTCTGCCCAGAGCGGAGGAACGGAGGATTCCGTTCATAACCGAGCCGAACAGACTCTTGTGACTCGTTCGTCGTTCTCACCCGTGAACTCCACCGACACCCGAATCGTGAACTCGGATGAGCAAGATCGCACGACTCTTTTTCTTTATTTTAACTGGGTGACTCGCCAGGAACCGCTCGCTCCGTTCCGTCACCACAGAGCGGGTTTATTTCCACCCTGTGACGTCACTCGTATAAAAAAAGCCTAGAACTCCTGCGTGGACAATGGGCCGGAACAAGGCCCACAGCTTACCTGAGGCCGGAAAAAGGCCCACAGCTTACCTGAGGCCGGAAAAAGGCCCACAGCTTACCTGAGGCCGGAACAAGGCCCACAGCTTACCTGAGGCCGGAAAAAGCCTCAGCAAGGACCGTTGCATGTGGTGGAGGATTCCTCCTCCTGTGACGGGGTGGATAATTCCACACCAACAGCCACGCAGGAACTAACGCTGGAAAGGGAAAATCATGATAATAATAATTATAATACTGTAAATGGGAACGGGGTAAAGGGATTTATTAATTATAATATGAAAAATATATGTATATATAAATTGCAATAATAATAATGTATTTATAATAACAATTATAATATAAGAATAGTATAATGTAATAATAATAATATTCTCATGTAGCCCTAAAAATAGCAGTTTGATACCATGTTTGAGTCACTTCTGCCAGGTAATCCATCCCCTGAGTCATCAGCTGGAGAACAGATAAACATCACAGCCACACCCCACACACATAGACATTTGTCCTAGTTCCTATTTTTAAATGGTCATCACTGACACTGCTTACAGTTATCATGTAACATTTGATCAGAATTTTCTTTATTTTAAATTCTGTTTTATTTTGTCATTCATTTGTATCTCAATTTTCATTTTAGTCCTTCCTTTTTTTTATTTTGTCATTTATATTTATTTGAATTTTCATATTCATTTTTTTGGCCTCCATTTTTTTAATTTTGTCATATTCAGTGGGGTTATTCCTGTCCCGTGTGCAGGACTTGTGTGGGTGGTGTCACGTTGGTTCAGCAGCGTAACCCTGCACCGCCACCGGGGCTCACGTTGTCGGACGAGCCCCCGATCCGGGCCGATGCGGGCGGATCACATTACTAATTTACCCCGGGTTCCGTGTCCTCAAACCAGTGGAGATTTTTTGGGTCCTCTGCGCAGGGCTGGTATCGCACTTAAGAGTTACCTTTAATCATCCATCCATCCATCCATCCATCCATCCATCCATTAGCAGGAGGTGGAGATTACCCACTGTGGGTTTTTACACTTCTAGTGCAGAGAGTCTTTGTTGTTAATTAGACCACACAGTAGATCCCTGGAACACAATGTCGTTTATTTTTTGGCAATATACAATAAATGTAATGATAAATAAATAAAAATAAACTTAAAAATATACCAAAAAGAAACAAGAAAGAATTGGCAATGAAAATAAACTTAAACATTAACTAGAAGACCAGAATAAATTTTCCCATGTACAATAAACCTAAAAATTAACAACTATAAAATAAACATAATAATAAACCAGATATATAAACCTAAAAATGAAAGATACAATAAGCAATACACAATAAACCTAATGTTAAAGAATGATAAATAATAAATACAAACCTAAAAATAACAACAATAAACCAGAAAAATAAAGATGAACAATAAGAATTTGGCACATATACAATAGACCTAAATAAGTGTGAATGTTATTCTTTGACCCTGCCAGTGTATTAATGTTCCTTATTTTCCCCCAGATTACCCCGTGCACGACTTCGGGGACCTGAGCTTCCAGCCCCTGGAGCAGGACGAGCCCTTTATGCATGTCCGCTACCCCCGCACCGTGGGCAGGGCCAGCCAGCTGCTGGCAGGGGCCGTGAGCGGGGCCGTGGGGGCCGGCCACATCACCGTCATGCTGGGTGGAGACCACAGGTAGCGGAGGGTTGGGGTCCATCTATCCATCCTCCCCCAATATTATCAATGCCTATTGTTTTGATGTGAGCTGCTACAATGCAAGTTCCCTCCAGGGATGACTACAGTATCTCTCTATGCATCTCTCTCTCTCCTGCCTTCAGCCTGGCCATCGGCTCGGTGCAGGGCCACGCCCAGCGGTGTCCCGACCTGTGTCTGGTGTGGGTGGACGCCCACGCCGACATCAACACACCCACATCGTCGCCCTCTGGGAACCTCCACGGCCAGTCGGTGGCGTTCATGCTCAAAGAGCTGCAGGACAAGGTGCAGAAAGTCGCATTACTGATACTTGTCATAATGAAAACAATATAGAATGAACTTTAATGATAGAGAAAAAAATACTCACAGAAAATACATCTTAAACCGACTTTACACGGAATCAGATAAGCCCGCCCTTTTGTAATAAGCCCCGCCTCCTCTGCAGTGCCAGGCTCCGGGATGCGTTCACATTTTTCCCACTGTCGGATGCGTTTTCAGATTCAGTGTAAAGATGGTTTTAGAGATTTAATTATTCATCTTCATTATTAGTCGTATCCAGAATCTAAAATACCATGACATACTGTATCTGAAATCAATTTTATTTATATAGCCCTTACTCACAATACATTCTCAGTCTTTTATAGAGCACTTTAAAATAACAAAAAGAATGTACTCCTAAAGTGCTGTACAAAGAGGGCAGGGATGAATTAAAATAAAAACACAAATTTAAAACAATAGAAAGAAGGCAAATTAACAGATCAGATTCAAAATGGAAAACAGGGGACAGGAATAAAATAAATAAAATTTAAATGTACAAACTGCTATATTGTAATATCACGGCAACGTATTGTTTGACATTTTGATCATATTTACTTACATTCTCGGTGTGAAACCGTCCAGATGCCAAACATCCCAGGGTTCTCCTGGATGAAGCCGTTCCTCTCCTCCAGGGACCTCGTGTACATCGGCCTGAGGGACGTGGACCCTGGCGAGCAGTAAGTCCACCCATCAATTAGTCAATTATCAGTGGATTATTCCATTAATCTATATCATCTAATCTCTAATAGGGAATAAGGTACAGAACTGTGGTAAATCCTCAGATGAGGTTTTCTGAACCCAGACCAAGGCAAGCGTTCACATTTTGGCGAAGCGAGCAATTTATTTGTCGATCCATTATTCGATGAATCGTTTCCCTCCCGGTCAAATTGTTTTGCGTGGCTGAATAGAACACTTGTGTTGTAGATGCATCACTATCTTCTTTGCCACTTTTTCACTCTTGTTTTCCAAATTTCCGGACGAGAACATATATCTTTAGTTTGTTCTTGCAGCTACATCCTGAAGAACCTGGGGATTCAGTACTTCACCATGAGGGACATCGACAGACTGGGCATCCAGCGGGTCATGGAGGTGACTCTGGACCACCTTTTGGCAAGGTCAATTTCTATTTTCTCCTTCTATCTTAATCAATTAATTTTGCTCCTCAATTTGAGGTCCAAATTGAAAGTTGATTGCTCGTGGACTTGTTACCAAATCGTGCACTAATGACGTTTGTGGAAAGAAACAGATGCAAAACAAATAGTTAATACTTGACACTGATAATACATGATACTGTTACGATATAAGTGATAACTAAATGTTTATGTGTGTCTGTGTTTTGTTGGAACAGGAAACAGAGGCCGATCCACTTGAGTTTTGACATCGATGCCTTCGACCCGTCGCTGGCCCCGGCCACTGGGACGCCGGTGAACGGAGGTCTGACGTACAGGGAGGGGATCTACATCACCGAGGAGATCCACAACACAGGTGCGTGTGGAAGGAACAGCTAGGCCTGGTTCTCTCTTTACAAGTATCTCATACATATATATATATATATATATATATATATATATATACAGTGGTGTGAAAAAGTGTTTGCCCCCTTCCTAATTTCTTATTTTTTTGCATGTTTGTCACACTTAAATGTTTCAGATCATCAAACAAATTTAAATATTAGATCAATCACTTTTTCACACAGAGCCATGTAGGTTTGGATTTTTTTCTCCTTTAATAATAAAAACCTTCATTTAAAAACTGCATTTTGTGTTTACTTGTGTTGTCTTTGACTAATATTTAAATTTGTCTGATCTGAAACATTTAAGTGTGACAAACATGCAAATAAAATAAGAAATCAGGAAGGGGGCAAACACTTTTCACACCACTGTATATATTCCTGTTTTTGGTATTTTCCCACAAGCTTCTTATCTAACACACAACCTGACGCTCAGGAATGCAAGGTCCAAGTCACAGCATCTAGAAAAACAGACACAGCAAATAGCACCGTTTCCTGGGAAGGAAGGAGGATAGGTCCTACGAGGAAGTTTATCTCAAAGTCAGAGTCAAAGAGTTTTATTTATCAAATGCACAGTACAACACAGGGTCATTCTGGACAGTGACCTTCTTGTGACGTGGCAAGCAAAAACTATGTAGTGGCATTAGAAAGAAGATATTTAAATTGTTAAGAAGAGTCAGCAAATAATGGCAAGACGAGCAAATCTATATCTTTTTTGGAAATGAAAGATGAGATGAGAAATGATAAATCCCCAGACTTTCAGGCTTCACGACAGCAAAAAGCAGTGAGCCAAGAAAGGGATAAGAAGTACAATTAAAAATTTGATATATACATGTATCTTTCAACAACTGAATAAAGGGATGGTTTGCCTTTTTTGAAGTGGGGTTGTATGAGGTACTTATCCATAGTCAGTGTATTACCTGCAGTAGATTGTGGTCTTTGCGCTCCCAGTTTGGAGAAGCGGACACAGACTTGCTGCTGCAGACGGGGCCAGCAGCAAAACATATTTTAGCCTCCTAAAAAACAGGCCACCTAAAAAAATCTATATCAGTTTAAGTATACGCTTAAATACACAATATTTAGAACATTTTCAGAACATTTCCTCAACCGTAGAACTTCCATATTGATATGGCAGAGTGTGCAGCGATGCACTGCCGGCAGTCCGGTCTGCTTCTCCAAACGGAGCGTGCAGACCACAATCTAGTGCAGGTAGAAGTGTGTCAACACTTCATACAACTCCATTTGAAAAAAGGCGAACTATCCCTTTAAGTCAAAGGCCAAATCAATCTCTCAATCTTCATCAAAGAACAGGTAGAGGACTAAAATGCATCGTCTAGAAAAGGGGTCTTGAGGTATTTTGGCAGCAAGTCCAGAGAAATTGGAACACAAATTTAGAGTTCTTCACCTGTGTGTGTGTGTGGGTCCCCAGGCCTGCTGTCCGCCATGGACCTGGTGGAGGTGAACCCCCTCCTGGGCGGCGGGCGCGAGGCGGTGAAGGCCACGGCGGCGCTGGCGGTGGACGTGATCGCGTCCTCGCTGGGACAGACACGGGAGGGCACGCACGTGACCGTGCACGAGATGCCGGCCGGCAAGGAGGACACGGAGCAGCTCTGCCTCTGAGGAGAGACCCACGCTGGAGACTTTATGGACAGCCACCTGCAGAGCATTCCCCAATACTGACACGCCCACGACTCAGCAAAGACTGAACAGAAGGAGTGGAGACGGCGTTAACGGAGATTTCTATTTGGTTCTCGTTGAGCTAGTTTGTTGTTTGTTTGTTTTTTCTCTTTCTTTCAGCGTTGGTGTTTCTCACCTCTGGGTCACACCAAGCCGTCACGTCACCGGGGCCGCGGGGCTCCTAAACCCCTCGCCTTCTTTTACACCTTGGCTCTATTTGTCCGGGTGCAAAGCGTAAACTGGAGCGTCGATTCCCATAGAGGTCCATTCATTCGGAATTCCTCGTTATATTTCGGTTGTTTGTTTTATTTCAGTCAGGCAACTTTAAGGGCAGCTCAGGTAGCCTCAGGGTCCTAGTGCCCGTCAACTCCATCAAAATCTCCACAAATATAAACAATGAACGCTAATCTCTCAAATGAATCCAGCTGCGTTCATAAACAGACTCCAAATGCAAATGAAATGAAAAGCAAAGATTCACTTTAACCCTTAAAGGTGCAGTGTGTAGAATCTAGTGGCATCCAGCGGAACGGACTTGGCAGCAATGGAACGTAGCGTCCATCAGTGTGTAGTGACTAGTGTGTAATCCATGAAAATAACAACGGTTGTGTTGTCGTTTCCTTACAATGAGTTTCTATCTCCATGGGGGCTGGAGCCTCTTCCACGGAGGCCGCCATGTTGCACCGCCATGTTTCTACAGGAGCCCAGAGCGGACAAACCCAACCCTGGCTCTAGAGGGACTTTCACCGTAGAGTCTCCTCCACGGAGGAATTCAGTTGGTTGCAATCTGCAGCCTCGCCGCTAGATGCCGCTAAACCTTACACACTGCACCTTTAAAGGTCGATGCATTCCACAATTTGTTGTTTCGGTACCAAGTCTGCAGAGTGCTGCTCGCGCGTCGTGGACGGAACGAACTGATGAATCGACAAAATGAGGCTTTGGCCGGTGACGTGGCGCGTCCGGTGCGGCCCGGCGGTCGGTCTGAACAGAAAGAGCTCGAAGGACGTCGAGGTCGGAGAAGTTCTCGCTGCTACCGAGGCGTCACCGACCGGACACGATGCTGGAATTTGTGTTTTTAATATTGATGCTAAGTTATTTTTATTTTAGTTTAGTGTTAAAATAGTGAGCCTGCCTGAGAGGTATGACAAGACGGTAAACCGTGCCCGTAGCCGGGGTTTCACCGACCGGTCGGCACCGTCGGCAGCGGTCAACTAGTCGTGGACGACAACATTTTTAGTCAATGTCACCAGATTTAATTATTGTATTAGTAAAATAATTAAAGTATCTATCCATTTATATATATATATATATATATCTCTATATATATATAGAGAGATATAATATAAGACGACAAGTCGACTATTATGAAAAACTGGGCAACTGAAAGCCCAGTCGTCGTGACCCCTGGTCCATAGTTTGAGTTTTGGACAAAAGTCAGAAAAAGATGTGGCTGTGCCTGTTAGACGTAGTATTACCGTTTGCACATCGGACCAGCTGTAGTTACTGTATTTTCACTAGATTGATCTTTTCTATTTTGATAGAATTTACTAAAACTATTATTAGTGTCGAGTGTTTGGTTTAGAAAATCAAATTCCGGCGGAGAAAATCATTGTTCTGTTCAAATATATTTAAAAGAAACAAAAAGAATCACCTTTGCCTTTGATGTGACCACTGAATGAGCCATGTCCTGAAACGGGCTGATATTTTGAAATAATGGAAGAAAAAATAAATCTATTAACGAATGAAGAGCTTTTCTTTTGGACGCGACATGTGAAATAAAGAGTCGACTTCGGTCCTCAAACCGATCTGGCCTAAATCGGCTCTGTGGTCATCCTCACCCTGTGGCCCGCGGAACAGATGGAAGAGCCGGAGGCACCGAGCTGCAGACAAAATGGCGGACCTCCGCACGAAGCACCTCCACGGTTGACAGGAAACCACCTCCGCAGCGGAAGTTGGTCTTGTCTGTTTTCCCTGTGAAGGAGCGCACGGATTAAAAAGAACGATACAACGTTTATTCATTAGAAATACATCTTATCAATTGACTCTTAAAGGCTTTATACAATATTTTACATTGAGAAGTTTGCAATTTGTACAGATTTTAAAAATGGGCCAATATAAAATGAATTATTTGGTTTATATTATGAAGTATTTAAAAAGTCACCAATTCTTTTAAATGTTTTATGATAGAGCTGCAACGATTAACCGGTTAATCGGTTAGTTGCCGACTATTAATTAATCGCCTATTTTGATTTTTTTTTAGAAGAAATTTTCCAAATCCTCTGATTCCAGCTTCTTAAATGTATTCTTAAATTTTCTGGTGGCACATACACACCCACACAAATCAAACAACACACCGCCAGACCAGGGTCTGCAGGCCTGGCTGACCCGCACCCCC
>OMKR01047627.1:0-11057 GCA_900302355.1 Cyttopsis rosea | reverse complement strand
GACGAGCCGGTGTGTATAACCGCGACGAAGTGTCGCTTGTTCCGTGTCGCGTTTGGGATTTAAAACGGGAAATTTATACTTTGCGACGCGACGACCGGCGCCACACCGCGGCGTTAGAGAAATATCCCCACTACGTCGCCCCGTAATCGACGGAGCTTGTTAGCTAGCGCGGGGCTGGCCGGCGCTGTTCCGCCTTCGGTTCATTGTGACGTTTGGAACATTGGTTTTGTTTTCTTCACAAAGACGGGACCGATCAGCTGAATAAAGGATGGATTCGCCATTTTCAACCCCAACCCTAATGTGGTTCCCCCCCGAAATTTATAACCCAGCCGAACGCTGTACGGTTGAGAGACGTACCTCTGCTGTCCAGAGCTGCAACGATTAGTCGATGAATCGATTAGTTGCCAACTATTAAGTTAATCGCCAACTATTGTGATAATCGGCGAACGGATTTGAGTCGTATTCTTTGTTTTTTTTAAAGAACATTTCCAAATTCTGAAATTTTCATTTTCTGAAATCGTCCGGACGAAACGACTAATCGATTAAATCGACGAGGTAAATCGACAGATTAATCGATAATGAAAATAACCGTTAGTTGCAGCTCTGCTCCTGTCGCTTCCCGCCGCGTTTTTAGATTCAGTCCAACGGGGCAACGGGAAGCTCCCAATAACGACCGGGCGGGTCACCGAACGCCGCATCCCGGGCGGTGTTTTGGTGGCGGGCTGCCGGCGTCGTGCTTTGGACGCGGGTACAGTAAGTAAGTCGAAATCCATTTTAACGGCGCGTCTGGTTTTTAACGCCGACCGCCCTCGGAGAATGTCGCGGTACGCTGCGCTGGTCTGGTCGGAGCTCAGGGAACCGAGGGAACACGCCACGTCCGGCTGCCGCCGTCGTCGGCTGTGAACGGGGTCAGAGTTGGGGATCGTGTGCGGGTTGCCGGCGATCGCGTGCCGGGCTCTTTGTAAGGTTAGTGCGGTTGTAAACACAACCCAATGGCTGATTTGCGGCCGTTTTTCGAAGAGTCAACAAAACCACGAAAAACCTGAAAAAATGCGTATTCTCCTGTATAACAATGCACAACCGTCTGACTACATTGTGAGATTCCAGTTTTCGAGAAGGAGATTTGCGTGTTTTTATGACCTTTCCCAGTTAAACTGTATTAAAGGTGCAGTGTATAGAATTTAGTGGCATCTAGCGGAACGGACTTGGCAGAAATGGAATATAATATTCATACCTATGTATTAATTAGTGTATAATCCCATGATAATAAGAATCCTTGTGTTTTCGGTTCCTTAGAATGAGCCGTTTATATCTCCATGGGGGCTGGAGCCCCTTCCACGGAGGCCGCCATGTTTCTACGGTAGCCCAGAAGGGACACACCAAAACACGGCCTCTAGAGAGGGACTTTTGCGAGTTTTTCGGCCACCGTAGCTTCTCCTACGCAGAGGGGAATTGAGTTAGTCGCGATCTGCAACCTCACCGCTAGATGCTGCAAAATTCTACACTCTCTCACACTTTCAAATGTGTATTTATTCATCCCTAATGTTCAAAGGTCACATTGGCTCTGCAAATGGGCTACGGTCTTTAACATGTCATGGGTTTCCAGTTCTGCATTGATGGCGACAACCCCAAACCAAATCTCTCCCTCCCTCTCACACTGCGCGTTGTCTTTTGTGTTCTGTAGTGGAGAGGCTCTGGCTCTTCCCAGAGTTACGTGTCCAAATCACCCCGATGCCATGCTGGTTGAAGACTATAGAGCAGGGGACATGATCTGTCCTGAATGTGGCCTTGTTGTAGGTAAGTAATACTTTGCATAAATACATGAGGCCTGCAGGCCTGCTCATCTTTTGCTATGTCAGTATGGGGGCCAACATTATGATGATGATGTTTGCACACTATTTAAAAATGCTCTGTGTGTCTGGTACTTCAGCCAGCCTGTTCTGTTTTGCAAGTCTATAGAAAGACCCAACTGAAACTTGGTAAACCAAAATTTTATACTATTTTTGTATCCTTTGTTAAAAAATTTTTACCTAAAAAGGTTAAATTAATTGAATTTGAGGCAGTGCTAATGAAGACAAAAAGTAAATATCCCCTTGAGTCCCAATGGAGACCTGCTTGTGTCTGGAACCAGAAAACTAGCTAAACCCAGCAATCGTCGTTGCCCTTGTTAGGAAACGTGTTCCTATCATAACACATAAATAAATGTATAAAGCTTGGAGACTGTATCGGTCTTCAAATGGAAATGCAAATCTTGGCAGATGTGGTCTGGAGGACAATGACAGATTGATGAAAGCGTAAGGTTTCCAATTCAGAGAACTATGACTTTTATAGCTTTGTAAAAAGTCTGTGCACAGGCACATAAATGTCCATAAATTAGTAGCAAAAGCACTGGGAGCTGGTGGCAGTGAGAAACAAAGAGCTACTCTGGAACATGGCCTTCCCTCTAATGAGCCTCTGTGGGCCGCCTTCTCTGGTGGGACCCGGTGTCTGTGTGTGAGACGACCTGATGCAACCCCAGAGCCTCTGTTCATCCTCCCATCGCCCTGGGATGAACGCCAAGTTGGTTTTTGAAAGATTTGCTCTATTGTTTCTCTGGACAGTACTTTTGTAGAATTTCTGTCTGATCAATAACCATTAGAGTGACCTGACCGATGGGGGAGGAAATGCAACAAAGAATGTGGGTTAAACTCATTACTACGGCCTTGTAATGCTGACAATATCCACTCATCATGAAAAAGGACCCCCCACCTCAGATATTTTATTCATCTTTTCCTTCTTCTGCCATTCGGATGTGGACTTGTTGCTTAGGTGTTCTTAATTGCAGGGTTCTTACCAGGTTCCTTGAGGTGCTTGAATTTTATCCTCAGAAATTAAAGTACTGGAATACCTTGAAAATAGCCCCCTTTGTGCTTGAAAAGTCCTTGAAACAAAACATGATTATTGAAAACCTGATATTCCCCCTGGTTTTGTTATTCAAATTGTAACCAAATTTTTTTTCCAGAACCTCTTCTATGACAGATTATGCCAGATTAATAAATAGGTTGGAAATACACTTGATGACAGTGAGATTAATTATATATATAATAATAATAATCTATATATTTGGGATGCACCGATCATGATTTTTCATGGCAGATTCCGATTGCCGGTTTTTTACAAGCAGATGGACCGATGCTGACTTTTCGCAACAGACAAAGCATTTCCACACAACTGACAGTGGCATCAGTAGGGTCCGGGCAGGGGAGTCATGCCCATTCAAGCTGAGGAGTGCATGTGCCCCACCAGATTTGATATCTGGATTTTAAAAATTATTTTATTTTATTACTATTATTTTTTATAATGCCGTATTTCTTCAAATATAAACCGTAGTCAAATAAAAACCGGTAAATGTCAGGGATGTGGTCAACACAAACAAAAGCCTGCCTCAAATACAGAGACGATACGGGGGAAAAACTCTGATCGGAGATCCGCACTGGAACAGCAGTGTTTTTTATTGTAGATGGATTTAATTTACTCCCTTTCCTGCTGCTGCGTAAAACTCTAAATCCCCCCGTCGGCTACCACACAAGTGCGACTACGGTAGCTACTAGCGCTCTCTTTTTTTTTCACCATACATGTGTTTGCATGGCACCCAGACGGATGTTTGATTTTAAATTCATACTAGAATATGATCACACTTATTATACAGAGGGAATTGGATATAAAAGTTCTCCTCTAATATATAGGTGAGGAAGTACGGTATGTAGTAGGGGTGTAACGATTCACTGATACGAGGAAACCGGTTTTAACCTTTAAAGATGTGACTACATCGATACATGGACCCCTGGATCGATCCAAATGAACCGGTCGATGGCCTGATTCTAAAGTTACGACTCGGTTGACTGAAGCTTTGCTGCCAATTCTACTTGAGTATAAACAAAGCTCCTGCTGAAGACTCATTGATCTAACGTTACAACACAAGCGCCCCCATCGGATGTGCGGCGTCTGCAGAGAATACTCAATATAAGCAGAAAAATGCCATGGATATCCATATTTGCGAAATTCAAGATGTAAACTTTGATTCACTGAAACCTTGAATTCGAACACGATCGGCAAACATGTTAAAATGCCTCTAAAAAGCCGTCCCCCGAGCAGTCTAAAGGTGGATATGCCTCACCTTGGCATGGTAGCAGACGCTAAATGTTGTAATAATCCATGGTGCCATGATGCAAGTTGTTCATCAACACACTTTAAAAAAAGTTGTAAATAAAGGACACAAGACTGTTTTTCTTAAGTGCGCCGTGATTTGATCAGAGACGGAGAAGGCGGGACATCCAGTGACATGCGCTCTACGCTCACCCGCCATTGGTTAAACCCAGACACCTGTTTACCTGTGCAAGTTTTACCTTCTATCAACCATTGTAGGAGTGGAAATCTAATTAATAAATTATTACTTTTCACGATCCCCCCCCCAAATTTCACCATTCATTGCTTTCAAGGGAGCTAAAGTCTCTTTCGGGGGGGTACTGAGCTCCCCGTTCCAACACAGATTTTCACTTTGTTGTTAATAATGTTCAATACAGCGCATCTTTATGGAAGGGCGGAACAAGTGCTGCTTGTCAAGTTTTGTTTTCCACCCTGCGAAGGTTTCCAATCCAAAGTATCAAACTTTGTGAAAGAATCCAATGACAAGATGTACATTTTGGGTTAGGGTTATACTTGGGATTCCCTGGTCTTTTATGAAATATATCTATTTGAAGGTAAGCAATGCCACTTTTATAGAATTGGCTTATTTCAATTCATAATGGAAAACAAATGTCTAGATTAAACAAACGTTAAGAACTGTATCAGATTGCATTGAATGGTTCCATATTCAAATTAGGGGTGGGAATCACCAGAGGCATAAAAACCCTTCATCATGTTGCATGCACCTGACAAACTGAACTGTCTGTATTTCCAGTGAACGCACCATCGCTACTCGCTTTTCGAGCGCTTTCAACCACCATATCCGCGTCTCCTATTCATAACTTATCAGAACGGCTCCACTAGTTAATCGATCGCGGATGGCGTGGCGGACGGATTAAAAAAAATGCTCAAATTGGTTTGCTGAAAAGCGAGTTGTTTGCATCCCTGTATATGATAAAATATTAATACTTGGCGTCTGTATCGATACAATATTGCCACGCAAAATATTGCGATATTATGCTGTATCGTTTTCCCCTCCATCCCTAATTAAAATGTACAGTCCCTGAATCGTATCGTAGCCCATGTATGCACACCCATAATATGTAGTTATAATAATTTTTTGTATTGAGTGAAACGTGACACCAACCCTAGTGACACCGCTGCTGGAGTGTACACTTCCACAGAACACAGATCGGCCAAAATGAGCAAAAAAAAACGTCCGGTTCCGATTGGTATTGGTCGACAGCCTTTCTCCACTTTCCAAACCTCTACCCCTCGTGGCATCACATTTAATTTGGTTTCTGCCGAGAAACCAAAGAAAAAAGAGACGAAACTAACATTACAACATGCCCACGGTTCTACAGATTAGAGGGATCTATATTTTAAATTGTCCACCCCTCCCTCCCCTCCCCAGGCGACCGTGTCATTGACGTGGGGTCCGAGTGGCGCACCTTCACCAATGAGAAAGCCACCAAAGACCCTTCCAGAGTGGGAGATGCCCAGAACCCGCTGCTGAACGGGGGAGACCTAACCACCATGATCAGCAAGGTGAGAGGCGGCCACGTTGGCAAGCACTGGCTGCACCTTTTCACACCGATGGTCGGTGCCTCAATCAGGTTGCTTATTTTACAAATTCAAATTTATTCAAATGAACACTTTCAAGCCAACAAAACAGGTTTTGCCATCGTTGTAATTACCCATGTGATGGCTGATATTCAGTTGCATACCAGATGATGTTTAAATGGTATAAAATAACTTTAAAGAACTCAAGTAAGAAATCAAGGGTTTATAACATTTGTATCAATGACACATCCCCATTTATGCAGTAAAATACTTATTTTACTTTGCCTCTAAAACACGTATATTTGGAGAGATCAAAATGGAGTTGCATGTTCTGAGGAGGCGTTTAGCGGTCATAGAGATAATACCCATGAAGGTTTTCAACAACTGGTTGTGTCTGGGATGAGAGCTCCATTTTTTATTTTTGTCTCCACAGGGAACGGGCGCCGCCAGCTTCGATGAGTTTGGAAACTCCAAATACCAAAACCGCCGCACCATGAGCAGCTCGGACCGGGCCATGCTGAACGCCTTCAAAGAGATCACCACCATGGCCGACCGCATCAACCTCCCCAGGAACATCATCGTACGTCTCTCCGCGAATCCCCCCCTCCTGTCGGAGTCCGCCCTCGTCTCCGCGAGTCCCCCCCTCTTTTGCAGGCTTTGAGGCTTAGCATTGGAGGAGAGAATGGGAAAAGGCCTAAATCTCTTGTTTGTTCTTTGCCCAACAGGACAGAACAAATAACTTATTCAAGCAAGTCTATGAACAGAAGAGCCTGAAAGGTCGAGCCAATGACGCCATCGCCTCCGCCTGCCTCTACATCGCCTGTCGACAGGAAGGAGTCCCCAGGACGTTTAAAGGTCGGAGCAGGAATCGGGAAAGGATGTTTGGAAGTCCTCATAATTCTGTTGATGGAGTCCAGTAGAACTGGACACGCAGGGTCATCAAACTTGGGGCCAATTTGCTGCAGTCGTTCCTCTTGCAGTAAATTTGTTTGCATTTCCTCAGTGATGCAAGTTGATTGCAAAATATTGACTCTCAATGAGCCATTGGCAGGTTTTTACATTTTATTGGTTAAGATGGATACTCCTGAATTTTTGGTTTGTTCATATTTTCTACCGTTCACTTTCATGTGAAGATTTTCTTCACAGGCATGAGTTCTTATACTCTGAAGGTTGACATTGACATATTTATACAATATATAACATATTTATAACAGTTGCCCATGTTCTATTGGATATAGTTTGTACTTTTTGTCATTTATGTCATTGTCCATACATAGTGTGGGTTGTGGAATTGACATCTTCCCCAAAAACAACCATATTTATTGATGGGCCACAAACGGTAGAAGTAAATAATAATGATAAAACGCCGCTCTCCTCTTGGCAGAGATCTGCGCTGTCTCCCGGATCTCCAAGAAGGAGATCGGCCGCTGCTTCAAGTTGATCCTCAAGGCGCTGGAGACCAGCGTGGATCTCATCACCACCGGAGACTTCATGTCCCGCTTCTGCTCCAACCTGGGCCTCCCCAAGCAGGTCCAGATGGCCGCCACCTTTATCGCCAGGAAGGCGGTGGAGCTGGACCTGGTCCCCGGCAGGAGCCCCATCTCCGTGGCCGCCGCAGCCATCTACATGGCCTCCCAGGCCTCCGCCGAGAAGAAGACCCAGAAAGGTGAGAGGCGGAGGGGGCTTGGACATGTTTCTTACCTAACTTGATCCATGTCTAAAAATAGAACTACAGCGATCAACAAATCCCCTTAAGTTGACCACAATTACTATAAACTATATTTCATATAATTTCAGCATGTACTTTTAACCTCAATTTTCTAGAATTATATTTATATATTTTTAAATTTATATATTTTTAAATTTGACAAATTAAGGATTTAGTAGATATTTAATTTTTACTTCTATTGGATCATTTAAGATTTTTGAACTAGATTTTAAAATGTTGAGAATTTAGATATTTGGTTTACATTTTAGAATTTAGTAGATATCTTGCAATATATGGTAACGGTTTCATTATCGATTAAAAGCCCGAGGTGACGTCCTCACGTCTTGCTTTGTCCACAACCCAAAGATATTCAGTTTACTGTTGCAGGACGAAAGAAACAAGAACATATTCACATTTAAGAAGCTGGAATCAAAGAATTTGGAAATTTTCTTCTTAAAAAAAAAAAAAAGACTCAAAATGATTAATTATCAAAATAGTAGACTAATCGTTGCAGCTCTAATAAATATATCTACATATTTATTAATTCTGTAAAGTAATATTCACCAACTATATTTATACCTGTATTCGGAAAGACCACACTGCCTTTTAATTTACCCTGCGCACGCACACATTCTGTAGATCTCGTTTCTTCTTAGAGTAAGCTTTCGTACCCCCACATTAAACACTCCTATAGATGGATAGGATTATCATTTCCTGTGAGTAGACAGGATGTGTCGCTCCTTCCGCAGAGATCGGAGACATCGCCGGCGTGGCGGACGTGACGATCCGACAGTCCTACAGACTCATCTACCCGCGCGCCGCAGACCTCTTCCCACCAGACTTCAAATTCGACACGCCTGTGGACAAGCTGCCCCAACTGTGAATACGCAGCGCACTCAGTGAGAAGACTTTCTGCTGTACACGTAGGATTATTATTATTTCATATCATTTATTGGTGGATTTGGAAGGTTAATTTCTCTCCTAAATGGAGTCTTCAGGCCTCTGTGGGGGCTCCCCTGCAGGAACACACAGGACACACATTCCAATGCTTAACGTACAGAGAGCAGACTGTATTTACAGTATTTCATTTGAGTGTATATATCCTGTATATATGTCAAAGTGAGAACGTGTAATTGGTGCTTGCAATTTTAGGCTGGTTTCATACTGTATACAATTTCTTTTGTAGAAAAATGAGCAAGTTCTATTTTGTTAGCTTGTTTGCATTGTTCCAATTAAATTAAGAAATAATAATAAAAAAAGATGCTTTTTGGCAAAGCATGGTTTCACCTCCATGATTTGAATATTATTAAACTTTTGTTTACCTTAACTTGTCTTGTTTTTCTTTTCCTTTGTTTGAATGAGCCTGAATTTGATGATTTAGGAGTTTCTTGCATTTTATCAATAAAGAATTGGCTTTAAAGGAACGTCACTGTATGAAGTACCTTTAAATTGTAATAAATTCCTCAATTCTTCCCTTTTGCGAAGCATACTAAGAACTGACAACACTAATGATTTGTTTATCCTAACTGTTGCTCATTCAGTGAATCAAAGTGCTAACAAAAGGTAAATGTGCCTCATGTTGGAAGGGAGAATATATTTATAGCAATTTGTTTTCAAATTTACTTGTGTAAACAAGACCACACAATCTTGCAGTGCTGCTTTAACACTGCTTTGCAAGACACTTGCTGCCACCTTCTGGTTCGGTGTGGTAATGACTTGAGCCTCCTGTTATCTTCCATTTGCATTCAATATTTGACATGTTCAACCTAAAAGGTTGATTAAATGAACATCCATTAAAAGTATCTAGGACTTGTTTAAGGATTGCCGACAACCAATGCCACTATCAAAAACGTTTAATTTGTGCATTCATGATATGCAAACTACTATGACGGCAAAAATGCTTTTTCTTTTTACACCAGAGTGAACAAACAGTAATGTGATTTCAGTTTGTACCATCCATAAAGGCCTTGTCCTCTTTGCAACATGTGCAGTCGTGGAAACAAACTGAGGTACAGAAAACAAAACCTTTGTACAATCTATTTTCATGATTAGGCTGAATAGATAAAAAAAACTAGATAAAATTAGTGCTTTCAGCTTAATTGTGTGTGTATATATATATATATAATATATATATACACCTTGCCCTCCTGTAGTGATTCATATCAATAGGCCTGCACCGTTTCTGCATCGCATAATTAAAATATAAAAACCCATTTACATATTTTAGTATTTGAATTTGCTCCCTTTGCTAGAACAATTGATACCTTAAGGGAAGCAATAACCTTAGTTTGTGAACAACTGAAGAGAAAACATTGTAATTGGCATTTTGACCCTGTTTCTGAAAACATCCTTTACAATGAAGTGAAAGATCTAAACAGGTGCTTTTGGGGAACCAGACAGTTTACTTCCAGTTCATTTGTGGGTTATTTGATCATGACCGCTTGGTGCATTCTAGAGGTGATGGGTGGCAAGAGTTTGGTATTGTCTATAGCTTTAAACAGTACAAATATCTTGACATTAGTGTTGTCTCTTATAAATGAGGTAAGAAAAAAAACATGAGTTTCCTCACAGCTAACTATGAAGAAACCCGACTGCCGACCTGATTTTAAAATGAAACCTCATGATATTGCAGCTGTAACAGATCAGATCGTGATAAGAACCACTAGAGGATGTTGTAAAGAGTTGAAACTGCCAAAAAGTTTGTAGTTTGTCACCTTCCCTCGCTGTGTTTATATTAAAACAGTTCTCTTACCAACGTTGCGATTATATTCTTTCTGATACAAAATGCCATAAAGTATTGACCGTTTAAAACAATCGCGGGGGGTGTGGTGTTTTCGTACTTAAAGTAGCTTGCGACGCCGACTTCCGCTGAAGCGCTAAATGATCAACTGGGCCCATATTCAGACAAACAGTAGTAAATCCAAGAACAGAATGTGGCAACGCAAAGAAAACCTTAATTCACCTAAAATTAAAACGGCCTCATAACAAAGCTATAGGGTGTTTGGAGCGTAGACGGGATGTGATGTAGTGTGGATACTCTGACTTGGATTTCAAGTCGGGGAGTAAAAGTAGTAGTCGTCAAGACGTTTGTTACAGTTTAAGGACCGCAGCGCTGTCGCATCGAGTTTTAGCCAGTTTAATAGTCAATGTACACATTTCACATCACCCCCCCACCCCTGGCCACCGCTCACATTTTAAACTTGTCTCTATTTTAGGGTTCAAACGATGCGGCGGGAAAAGGTACCATGAAGCGATCTCCAGTCACATCTCCATCAGTGGGGCCACGCTGGTGAAGTCACTCATTTGCCAAGGCATGAAAATGAAGTAACTTGGTCAGCGGGACCAGGAGGTCGCTTTAAGGAAGGTTTCTCGCCGCGATCGTTCACATTTTCCGAAACCCCAGAAATAAGAGACGATATTAAAAACGTAAATATGTGAGCCGTCGCCAGGAAAACGGTCACGTTTAAGGCAGAACGTGTGGCGAGTAGTAAAGAAGCTAAAACCCCCTTTTGACGCCGCTGCGGCCCCGTCACCGCAGAGCTAGTTCAGTGATGAGAATGGATTGCGCACTTCAAATTCATATTTCACGAACAACGATTTCAAAAAAAAATGTTCTCAAGTG
>OMKR01047626.1:0-14053 GCA_900302355.1 Cyttopsis rosea | reverse complement strand
TACTGTACAATATAGAAAAGTATTGCATTGATACACTTCCAATGCAGATTTTATCAATAACGACCGTGAGCACTGTGGTGTCAGCTGCATGTGTTCTTCTCACGCTGTCTTTTGTCATTTTATTTAATTGAAAATCCTAAGCAAATGGATTTGCAAATAAATCAAAACCTTCCTTTCACCGATATTTATCCTGCAAAAGTAATCCATCATCCACATTGTTACACCCACAATGTTAATCATACAGTAGAAGCTCTCCGGGTCACAGATTATCATGCTGTACATATCTTTGGGTCAGGCTAAGGTTTTGTTTTTGATTTTGTAAATGATAGCAGCAGAAAGAATTAAAGAAACACTTTTGCGTTTATTTGTGTAGTCGTGAATCTTTTTTTCAAGCCATTGGAAGGAAGATTAAAAGCAGATTAAACATATCAGGACTAATGTACACAAAGACAAGATGAGAGAGTGAGACTGTATTATGTCTTTTAGAAAATACCTTTTTTAACTCCATATATGCTGTAGTGTTATGCATGCTTTTTGTATATTTTATAGTTGATATTTGTATATTGTATATTGACAATGAACCAACAAAAAAAAGGCTATAAAGTTTTTATAGACAGTAGGAAACCAGACAGGAAAGCACATGAAACACAATGGACAAAGCTCAATTTGAATGTCGTACAATTTGAGTCCTTAACCTCATTCCAATCTGAGCGCATCTGATCGATTAAGTCAGCGTAGAAATACACCATCTGGCTCCCCATCACGGATCCCTTCGACAAATTAATGTTTAATAAAGAACTTCCATGCTCTGTGTAACACACATTCAAGGCTTATCGCTCCACCGAGTGAGTTTATTTCCGCCACTATCCTTGAACCATCCCTTGTTTTCATGACCTCTTACCACCATTAACACGCCTCGGTTTCAACCGTGACCAGAGGAATTATCCTCCTAATTCAGGATAGTTTCCAAATACAATTAGCGAAATCCCT
Source organism: Cyttopsis rosea (assembly GCA_900302355.1). Classification (NCBI taxonomy): domain Eukaryota; kingdom Metazoa; phylum Chordata; class Actinopteri; order Zeiformes; family Parazenidae; genus Cyttopsis; species Cyttopsis rosea. Next base: position 13,063 of record OMKR01047626.1, on the reverse strand, counting down.
GCAAGGTAAGTGCAGCAGAAGGAAATGTAGAAATAGTTTGTGAGAATCTTAACTTCCGGTCCTTACCACTTCCAGTCACGCAGAAGAGTGTCAGTAAATACTCATTGCGCTCTCAGGACCTCATTATGTTGTCTGTCGCAAATCCCCGTACGGAAATGGAAAAAGGGGCATTTGTGTATTCCGCACTCTCTGCATGGAACAAGCTGCAAAATGTCTTGAAACTAGATCAATTAAAGTGCTTTTCAATTCAAAATGAAAGAATTCGAGGCAGATTCACAAATTTAAAATGCTTTTAATTTGCACGGTACGACACAGACTTTGATACACAGAATTTGGTGTCATTTTATGTTCTTTGTCTGTAACTATGTGTTTTAATTGTGCTGCTGCCTATCTTGGCCAGGTCTCCCTTGAAAAAGAGATTAGTCATCTCAATGGGACTTTCCTGGTTAATTAAAGGTTAAATTAAAAAAATATATATGTATTTTTAACTTCAACATCTATTTTGCATTTGACGTGTTTGATGATGATGATGGAGGATGGATCTGCTATTTTAGAATTAGCCCACTTGCATTTGAGTTGAATGACATTAAAGGTAAAATATGTAACTTTTCCGCCTTAAAATTTCTAAAAACGACGAGAGCTATGTTATATATTATGTTGAGTTGTGTACTTTACAATATTCCAAATGTTTCCAACAATTTTCAAACCCAGAGAAATCCCTAATTTTAATGTTGGTAACTGTCGCCTGTCATGGCGTCTATCCCCTTTGCTCTAGGTACTCTTACTCAGTAGAGGGGGCGTCTATCCCCCTCTACTGCTAGAACTCTCTTTTTCAAAACTTATTTTCTACTCCACTATTGTTTGTATTGCTCTAGTATTACTCTACTAACTATTGTTTGATGGAGCACGATTATTTATTGCCGTTTGCCGCGCGTTCTGTCGCAGAAGCAGTCCCCGCAAAGCGCACACGTGACAAATAAAGACGACGACTCCCACGATCCCACGCTGCTTCTGACGTCGTCAGACTCCATCGTTTTGTTATTGTTTTGATTGAGAGACCCCTAGCAGCAGAAATTACATATTGTACCTTTAAAAGTAAGTTGTCTTCTTCCTGTTGAGCCTCGAGAGAAGAAATGTAGTGTTTGGTTTGATGAAACAAATTTAGATGTCCTTGATTTGATTCGGCCATTTAATAATTGACTAAAGCTTCAGGGTTTCATACATACCCCCCTATACAGGATGTACCTTGTATTTTCCTAATGCATCTCTCTTTCTATCGCCCTGTTTCAGGTGCCTTTCTCATCCCCTACTTTACCATGCTCTTCCTCTGCGGCATCCCTCTGCTCTTCATGGAGTTTTCTATTGGCCAGTACACTCGCTTGGGGCCAGTGCATGCTCTAGCAAAAGCCTGTCCCTTGTTTAAAGGTGAGTAACTGCAACTGCCATGAAGGTAAACAATACAAATGTGTTTTTTATGATAGCAATTAATCTCTTTTCTTTGTTCTTGGTATTGTATGGTCTTATTAACAGTATTTTCTTTTTCAAAAACTTGGCAAGTGCCCAGGATTTCATTCATTCAGTTCACATGTAAATTATTAACCTAAAAACCTGGGATTTCTCGCTGGTTGATATATTGTGCAAAGAGACCTTAGAATTAGGTTCTATCTTATGTTAAATGTGACATTTTCAGTCTCGATAAATACAGCGATTGAGTAAACTGCAAATTGGTTTGGGAATTAAATCAAACAGCGTCAAAATAGGCAGCCCGCCCAGGGTGGAGAATATATTTATTATTACTGCATTAATTCACTGCTGTTTATCCCACAGTATTGAAGCCACTTTTCAGTAACATTGTCTTTATATTAGACAAAAGACTGTTTATGTAGGTTAATATAGCTTTGGTAGGTTTGTTTGTTAGGTTTGTACACTAATAATAATGCATAATATTACTAACAATAATAAATAAATAAGAACAAATGAAAGGTTGACAGTGTTTACATAACATTTTACATCATCATCATTTTTGGATTTTAATACAGCATTTTTCCAATAGAGTTGAATCTATTGTTATAATGGAGTACTAGTTACACAGCTTGAATTAAATAATTGTACAGATCTTGCATAAATATCTTTCTTCACATACAGTAAATAACACATTTATATGGAACGGTATGGTTGCCAGCTTGAAATGCAATCAACACAGTTGAACAAAAACAATGCTCATATCTAATTATTTCACATCTTATGCGATATATTAAAGCAAAAGACCAGGCTGTATTGTTACTTTGTTGATACACAGAGTAAGCACATTTATGTGGACACTAATATACTTGCATGCTGAGCATTAGTGTGATTACAGCAGTAGCCTCATTTATTTGGGTTTCTCATTCATGTTTTCTAAACTGTGGATATAATGTGGAGTCAGTTCATTGGAGCCCACTTTACTATTCTAGTTTAAATGCACATTTTGCATTTGCAGAAGGCAAGCGCTCTCCCGTGTCTTTTTTCTTCTTCTTAATTTTGTGTGAGGATCAACTATCACTATGATTACTAGTATTCTGCACTGGTAGGAAACTTTAGAAAACTCATGGTTTTATTATTTGCCTGATGCTCCATCAATCACCCTGTTGCTCTGCCTCAAGTCTGTGACTGGACAGTTGTTTACATTTCACGCTGGCAAGATTTAAAAAATAAAAAAAAATAAAAAATAAAAAAAAAAGGAAAATGGGAAAATTGAAATGAAGAGACATTTGTGAGATTTGCACTGAATTTCAATATGACAAGGAAACGGCCTTATACTTATTATAACTTAAATGGCCAATCCAATCCAAATCCAAGTATGTGCTATGTCTTATTTTACCTTGAATATTTTGGTTAAAATGTTAAAAATCGTACATTACCCAGCACCACGCTACCTTCTGAAGTAGTTAGCTTTAGTTTAAAATAGTCTCATGGAGGTTACGAAGGATGGATAGACACTTACATGGCTGAAGGGGCGATGGACTATAAATAGGGCTGTTTCTAACAATTGTGTCATCGGTTGAACTATTATTTTGGATTATTTTATTTCATCATTAATGGAAAAGATTCATTTTCATCCAAATATTGCAAATATTAATCCTTTTTTACATCTAAATAGTTGATGGCTGAGAACTTGTGATGTGCAATTTTAATCACAGGTGAAATCGATCACTTTTACTGGAAGTTTAAATGGAGTACAAGAATAATTTGAATTTGATATAATTTGATTAAATACTTCTTTAAATAATCAAATCAATAAATAAAGAATCTTGGAAAAATGATTGTTGTGCAGTACTATTGCAACTAAGCAGAGAATGATTTGCTGTTGATCACATGGTGAAATCAAAACCTCAGGCTAAATTCGACACAAGATCATTCTTCTTTCAAGCCTTGCCATCTGCAGGGTATTTGTGAAATCTTGATTTGAAACACTCAGCTGAGTGTGAAGCCATAGAGCTCTGGCAGCTCTATGAAATGTTCTGAGACGCGCTGCTTTCAAACAGACAAGATCCCAGCCATCAACAGCCCCACCTCCTTTTTCTGAACTGCAAAGGCTTTCTGTATTGCTCTAACTCAAAAATTTTCTCCATAGTTTTTATCTCCTCAAAGACAGAGATACTCTACCCGGTCAAAACGTATGGTGTCCGTCACTTGATTTATCGCTCATTTCTGCCTGGTTAATGCTCTGTGCTAAGCAAGGGGCAAAAGCAGGTAGTTTTTCTGTATATTCTTTGATTGATATTCCTGTCCCTCTGACTGTGTGCTGTTTGTCCTTCCCCATGCCACCCCCACCCCACCCCTCGAACTGCAAACACTACTGACAATACTTCTGCTATAGTACAATTTACCCATCGGGATTAATTAAGTGCAATTTAAAATAACACGATATAAATCCAGCTATCCTTTCATGGTGAATGTACTTAGGTATGCAGTCATTGTGCATATGTATTGTGCATTTATGTAAAAACGCTTGAAGCTTGCTGGTGTTGACTGACACGGTGGTGGATTGTCTGCTTAATATCCTAGAGAGGGTTTATTTTCAAATCACCAGAGGAATAGAGATAACAAACCTGCCCGATTTAATGACCTCCCATGTGCTTGTCATGCTTTATGTTGTTTCCATTCTTTCTTTCTTTCTTTCTCCACAAATTATTTTTTTCCTGTTGAGAAACACCTGCTACACCCGAGAAAGAGCTGCTATACATTTTGTTCCCCCTTTTTTGTAGAATCAAATTCGGGCTGCTCCTTTAGCGGCGATATGCTTTCATAGAACAAAACGGAACTGGCTTGTTATTGAGTCCAGCACACAGACACGTTGAGACAGAGTGTTTTGGAGCAGATGTAGTGTCATGTGTAAAATGGGAGAATAACACTGTGGTCACAAAGGGCGGGGGGCTTAACGCAGACCATGCACAGTGGTTGTAGCTAATCTTAGAGCTCAGGGGGGTTAGTTAGGGCTCTGCTATTATGTTAACACAGAGGTGTTTTTCAGTTGCCTATTCCTCCCTGAATCCAGAAAGCGACAGTGGATCCAATGGAGCAGAGCATTCCATCCTTTCACTGATGGCAGACACAAATTTTTTCAACAGATTTTTTTTCAGGTGTTTTCTCCAAATGTTTGCTTTGTTCATTTTTTTTTCTTCATTAATGATTGTAAAACAGTGGGAGTTCTTAAAATTGGCTTTAGCGGATACTTAATAAATATACAATTATTTAGATCAGAAAATAATATTATAGAATAAAAGTGAGAATAAGATTTTTAAGAAAATATTAGGAATTGGTTATTGGTTTTGCATTATGGGATGGTACACTGTAGTGTGGAAACAGAAGCAACACACAGCATGGATGTTTGGGGTAAGGAAATGTTTTGTGAGGGTAGATAACAAACATCGCAGCTCAAGAGAGGATTTAATTTTGCATAGCACCTACCTGAGCCACCAAAATAAAAGTAGAATAAACCTTGGAATAGCTAATTACTGCAACTTAAACTACCCAAACTACAAAGAGTGGTACCTGTTATGACCTTTGAAACTATACAAACAAGAAAATTTGCTTGTGTGCAGTCAGGATGGAAACAGGACTCTTAGGATGCAAAAAACAAAATGTAGTGGTTATCTCATAGGTGCAGATCTATACGCCAACCTAGCCATGCAGAAAAGATGAACTAGAATTACACCAGAAAGGCCAATCGCACAGACAGTCCTGTACACTAAACAAGGAGAAAGACACAAAGCTACAAGCACACAGGACACACGTCACAGAGACACCATACAACGAGGAAGTAACAACCCTGTGACCTCTGCACCGTGTCCGGATGGGGCTGCACGATCTCTCACTTTGTGCCGTTTTCATCCCTGTCACTTTGCAGGCGTGGGCGTGGCCACTGTGGTTATATCCTTCATTTTGTGCACGTACTACAACGTGCTTATGAGCTGGGCGTTGTACTACCTCTTCAACTCCTTCTGGACCACGCTGCCCTGGCAGTCCTGCAACAACACCTGGAACGCCGTGGGAAACTGCTCCAGCGGTTTCCCCGGCAACACCTCCTCCCTGCAGTCGGCCAGCCAGCAGTTCTTTGAGTGAGGGGTGTTTGCTTTCTTTCTTTTTTTCTTTCTTTCTTTCTTTCTTCATTTCTTTCTTACATACAGTATACACTATTGCACATTTTGTACCAGAGAAAGATGCCCTTACTGAGACTGCATGGTAAAAAATCATGGTAAATGGTAAATATATAACATAAAGATAGTAACCTTGATGCATGTAACTTCATACATAGTTTTTTCTCAGTCATAGGGTTCTGGAGAAGAGCGAGGGCATTGACGAAGTTGGAGGCATTCGCTGGGAACTCTTTGGCCTTCTCCTCTTGGCCTGGGCAATTGTTTATTTGTGCATTTTTAAGGGGGTCAAGTCCACTGGCAAGGTGAGGGCAATTATCAGTTGATGAAAAACTGGATTAGAATATAAGGATAAAAGGTTATTTTCTTTAAATATATTTGATATTTAAATATATGTAGCTTTTGTTGGAATTTTATATTTAGTTGGAAAAGGCACATCTAGTATCTATCTAACTATCTAACATGAAAAACAAAAGGCACATTGTAAACCCGACGAACCTGATATCACAGTTACTGGTTACAATTTGAAATGATAATGATAATCTTGATCACTTCTTTCAGCGTGCTTCCTTGAGCACCTTGTGACCTGGATTATATTAGATTAACCCAGGGGTTCTTAAACTTCTTCATCTCGGGACCCAAAAGAGAAATTTAGTGTGTCCGTGGGACCCAACCTCATGAACGCATAATTAGTTGCCATAATATCTAAATTTGCCACCTATCAATAAAGGCAAAACAAACACAAATGAAAAGAACCAAATTGATTGAATGTCACAAAACTTTAACATTGCAACATTTTAACTCCCCCCTTGCACAATTTTCTAACAACTGGGCGCATTTTGACCGTTGTCATGAAATAATTATTGAATTCATTACGCCATGTGGCGACCCAGCTACTAACTCAGTTAAGTAGTGAGTGGCTGTTTTATAGTTGAGTGTATGGCAGTTAATATCAGCTACATAACGTTATGCATGACCATTCAAAGACAGATAATGCATTTTTATGCATCTTAACATTCACAACAATGCCTGTTTTTTTGTTTTTTTTGTGCCAAGTAGGTTGTGTATTTCACAGCCATTTTCCCATACTTGGTGCTGTTTGCACTGCTCATAAATAACGTGCAGCTTCCTGGAGCCAAGAAAGGCATCCTCTACTTCCTGAAGCCTGTTTGGAGCAAACTCTTTGAAGTGAAGGTGAGGTGGACCAAGCCTGTGTTCTATGTCCTGGATACTGTTGAATGTACTTGATATGACTTTATATGTTCATTGATACAACAAGAAAGTATCTTTACCACTAAAAGTAGACATGACAAGTCAAGAGTGTAGAGTGTAGATTCAACAGCCATTCCTGTTCTGCTCTTTGCTGAGAAAATAAAAAGGTGGATAGAAGTTCATGTGTACAAGAGGACACTGGGCAAGTTACTACAACTTACTACATGGATAGTGTTTATTTCATATTTATAATTTGTGGCCACTTAGCAACTGTCCCCAAGAAAATAAAAATTACCAGGTACAAAAAACATCTAAATAAACAAATTAAATTACGATCCAGATTTTCTTGTTTTACATTGTCCTACCTGTCGCTGTTCATGGTCACCACAGGTTTGGGTTAATGCTGCTGCCCAGGTCTTCAACTCCATCGGAATTGGATTCGGCAGCATGATTTCAATGGCCAGTTACAACAAGTTTAACAACAACATTCTCAGGTAAATGTTGAATACTTTGTGTGGTAGTTCACTTCAGAGGGAACCAGTTTTCATAATTGAAATAGTTAAAATTCCTCATCATGTATGTGTCTTTGTGTGTTATTTGTGGATGACAGTTGAGGTTTATCTTCTTCTCTCCCACAGAGACACTTTGATTGTTTGCCTGACTAATTCAGCGACTAGTATATTGGCTGGATTTGTGATCTTCTCAGCTATTGGTTACATGGCTCATATCCATAATCTCCCGGTGGACAACATCGCTACAGATGGTAAGAGCTGCATGAATATAGACGGAGACGGAAAGGATTGGTGTGCCGGCTTGTTCACACCAGTCGGTCCTGTAAGACTCACTTACATACCATTTTCACTTGAGTCTTAAAGGAGAGGTATTCACAATGTGCTTTAATTTTTCTGATACAAATCTCTCCAAAACGCCCAAACCTCTTATTTATAAGGAAGTAGCCATTTATTTGTGAATGCATTTCTGACATAAACCAGTTGCTCGCTATTTGTCTGTGGATTGCACAACAAATACCTGTCCATTTTTTTTAACATTATTTTTCAGTCCTCATATTTGCTGCACCAAGAGCTGGTTAAAGAAACCAAATTACCAAGGTTATTATACCATCCTGCAGAAACATGGGTATAGAGCTCCTCCAAGGAAGCTGAGAGAAAAGCTAAGTGGAGGGAATTGTTGAACAATGCAGCTTACCAGCCAACATTTGCTCTGCCAGTGATGCAGGGATTCACACGAACAACTACAACAACAAATGAAGACAGTTAGTGTGTTGTCGCTGTAAACTGCTGCATTGAATCGTCACAACTGAAGATTCAGGTTGAGCCAAATGCAGAGGAGAAGACAGGAGGCAGGTTTCAAAAACAAAAGTAAATCCTTTACTCAGTTTGTAGGGTTAGGGTTGGGGTGGGACATGCCGTACCATACTGTACCGCCGTATGTCACCTATAGGAAGCGTCACCCCATTGCCATATAAAAAAATTTTTTGCTTCCTTTTAGCTTATTATTCATAGGGACGGGGAATCGTGTGTTACACGCCATTCTCTACTCCTTACGGTGACCATACTCACACTGTTAATTATTAATCAGCTGTAGAAGGTAGTATTTCTTTACATTGTACACCGACATTGTGTTCTATGATGTGTTTTTCTCGTTTGTGCTCGGGTTGAACACCTCATGTCTGACACCAAGCCTCTGACATGATCTGTTAGGGTGGAGAAAATAGAACCTTCTGCTTCTAACCTTGTTGTTGATGTTCTTTGCACCTTCAGGCCCTGGTTTGTGGTTTACCCCGAGGTCTTCTCCACCTTGCCGGTCCCGCAGCTTTGGGCTCCTTTCTTCTTCCTAATGTCAAAGTCAGAAAAACATTTCTCTATTTTTATTCCAATAATTTTGGGGAAGTTAAGCTTCCCCTAGCCTCTTAATAGCGCCACCTATGGTAGGCCTGTAGGGCAGTAGCCATGGACCATGTGCAAAAACTCTGGACTGAGCAAAGAGCCTCAGTCAGGCAGAGGTACAAATAACCAAGACAATCAATCAAACACAGGTGACACAAAGGAAATTAGAATTGACACAGAAACAATGTTCATCGTGATCTCTGCTGGACAGTCTGGGAAGCATTCCTGACAGCATTCCAGATGTGTGCTCATATGAAATGCCAGTGGACGGGGAACAAATCACCTTTTTTTAATTTGAAGCTTCCCAACCCTTTGTGCTTAAAGTGTCCAATTTCTACGCTGAACTTCAACCATGATGTCATAACTTGCCATAACCTCCCGTGATCTTTGGACAGTGTATAGCGAAAGGTTGAGCTCTGTGTCATTTCATGCTCCCGCCATGTCCTAGTTGGGGTTCAGTGTGGTTAAAGAAAGGCTTAAAAAGTTCTAACAAAGTAATAAAGTAGAAGCAGAAGTAGTAGCAGCATATCTCTTCTATCCACTGTCCACAGCAGTTAATCTGCCTTGTGTTGGTCCTGCAAGAAATCCTTTCCAGACCGGGTCCTGTCGGGTCAGTATGTGGATTAAATTACCTGGATTTATTATAAATAAGGACAGGGTATCGTGTGTTACACACCATTCTCTACTCCGTACGGTGACCATACTCACACTGTCAATTATTAATCGGCTCTAGAGCTCAACGTAGTATTTCTTTACATCCTAACAATGACTCCGCCATCGTATTGTGTTCTCTGATGTGTTTTTCTCGTTTGTGCTCGGGTTGAACACCTCATGTCTGACAGGAAGCCGCTGACGTGATCTGTTAGGGTGGAGAAAATAGAACCTTCTAATTCTAACCTTGTTGTTTATGTTCTTTGCACCTTCAGGCCCTGGTTTGGTGTTTGTGGTTTACCCCGAGGTCTTTTCCACCTTGCCCGTCCCACAACTTTGGGCTGTTTTTTTCTTCCTAATGCTGCTTTGCTTGGGACTTGACAGCCAGGTACCTGTCACCTTATCTCCTCCTGCAGAAGGATTTTAAGGAGGGGTACAGGTGTCAAATTGAGGTTTAGCCTTTAGAAGAAGAAGAAGAAGAATGATTTATTCATCACACATTATACCACACACATGCGGAGGGTGACACACACACACACACACACACACACACATGCAGGAGTGGCGAACGATGAGATACAGTCTCTGCGTTTATCCCATCCTGGCCGTCCTTCCTCCAGGGGCAGCCAGGAGCAGTGGGCAGTGAGCAGCATGCGTTATTTGTTTCATTCATTCCATTCCGCAGTGATCGGAAATAAATAGATCTAAAATAAAAACACTGTTTTAATGGAGGTTAAGCGCAAGTTCAAGCAGGAAGGCTACCTATTTCCAACAGGTGTAATTCATCGGCCTAGGCTCGCAATCAACCGACCAGAGCCAACCTCCGGGCTCCCTGCAAGTATTTGTACAGCCACTTGCCCTTTCTCTGTCATTCCAGATGCCGCGTCAAGCGCTCCACCCCACCTCCACCTCCACAGCAGCAGCTTCGTCGGATCCCCCGGGTCGTCAGCATCAGCGTAGTCTCCATCGCCACCAGCGTCAGGACTCCATGGGGGGGAAGATCTCTCCAGCGGCCTCCGAGATCCCTCCTCCATTCATAAACCTATATTCATATATTTATATTCAATTCTGAAGCCCGCAGCTTCATGGAGTCCTATCGCCAAATCACAAGCTGTTGTCCCCATCTAGTCTCTCCTGATTGAACCGAAACGCACAGTGGACCGGAGATGCTCCCTCTCCGCTGATCGCATGGTGCACCGCTGGAGAAAAATCTCCGCTCCAATATTCTGAGTTACGTTCACGTTTTTAATTTTCCGTACAGGTAAGAAAATCAGGAAACAAAATAAATGTGTTCAGCCTGAACCCTGCACTGTGTACAGTACACACGGCACTAAAATTTCAGTCTTTGGTTCTGCCCGATGCGCCATGGTCTTCGCATTTGGTCTTGCAAACTGAAAGTGAGGTCCGATCGCTCGAGACGCATGTGGAGACGCATTCTAATGCCAGGTGTGAACAGACGTACTTAGAGCTGTCCGATCGCTATCGGATCGCCCAAGACAAGACGTATGTTAATACCGTTGGCATGTTAACCTACAAGCTGAGACCGTTCCAAAAATGTTTTTACGATAAAAACACACTGTAATTATTGGTTTTGTTTGGAGAAACAGGGACGGGGACGCACAGAGGATCGCGATCGGTGGCGCGGCCAACCTTTCTTTTTTTTCTTTTTCTTTTTTTTACGGTTAAAATTCCGGGATATTTACGGTAAAATAAAAAAGCAGCAGAACAGCGGGAAAGAAGAATCCTGGGAAAAATGGGAGGGTTGACAGGTATGATATTAGATAGTAGTTATACTAGTATAGTGTAGTGGGCTGCCACAGTCTAATTTCTACCGCCAGTCTCCCATTGCAAACAAAATAAAATAAAAACATTTTTAAAAAGAAAGAACATTTTTTTATTTAAATAAATAAATAAATAAATACATAAAATAAAATAAAAAAACAAAGATAAAAAAAAATAATGAATACATTTTTTTTATAGATTTTAAAAGGTTTTTTGGCGCCAATCTGCTGGCAGCTGCTACACAGAAAGCGCAAGTGTTAAACGGTCGACTACACACATACGGAAGCTCCTGTCCGGACCAAGTGGTTAGTGAAACTTGTACGTTATACAGTCATTGATAAATAATTTCAAGCATAATTCTTTGTCAACTCTGTGTTACGATATGAATGGTTATTATCTTAACATGCTAGCTAGTGCGTTTTAGCTAGTGAGCTAGCTGCTATAAAGTGTGTCTGCATCCTAATGTTAACCCCGTTCAGTTTCAGTTTTAAGATGAATGTTTACATGCTTTATTTCCAGATGAGCATCTTAAAGTAGCTCACTAACAACAGGCAGAGCGAGGAGATAAGGAAGAATAGCAAGCCAATTGTCAAATATGTCAAATACAAAATTTTTCATTCATTTAACCAATAGTATTTGACACATTTGACAGCCCCACCTGAGAGAGGGACAGGAGAACGACTGAGGACGATAGATAGTGATAGATGGTGCCATGTGTACCTTTTAAAATGTTATTAAACTGGTGTAGCTGTTTATTTACTGTAACTGTCTCAGAGACATGTTTTAATTGAGATGTTTATTTTATATGTTTCTTCTATCATAGATTCATTATTATTGGAGTTCATACAGTCATTAAAAATGTTTAAAAATAATGTTTGGTGAAAAGGTTAGTGCGCTTTATCTATGGTTTGATTTTTAGTGTAACAGGTCACGTGACCAGAGTTTATTTTAGGGCACAAGCAGGGCATTATGGGGCAGAATCAACATGGCAGCAGAGGAAAGACATACGGCCCAAAATTACCATATTCTGCACGTGCTCCGAGAGGCGCACACGGTAATTGTCTTTCATTTGTGTTATATTTGTGTATGTTTGTTGATATGCCTCTTCATGGACAATGTGACACGTTTTCTGTAATTTTGTGTTTGGGCCTGTTTATCAATGCACACATGCTTGAGAGACTTTAAAATTAATCAGAGATTTTAACTTTGTATGTCCTTTATTTTCTTGTAGTTTTCACTGTGTTTAACGAAAAAGAGAGAGAGAGTAAAATGGACTGCATCTTATACAATATAGCGCTTTTCTAGTCTTGCGACCACTCAAAGCGTTTTACAATGCGTGCCACACATTCACCCATTCATACATCGATGGCGGCGGTGGGCAGTGAGAAGTGGTCCAGGCATCCATTTTCCAAGGATCAGCGGCATTGAGAGCGTATCTACAGTACGCAAGAAGTTATTTCTTCGTGTGTGCCATTTAGTTAATTGCTTTGACAACCAATTAAGTTGATCCTGAATGGGTTTACATGATTGGATTTTTTTCATAATGAAATAAATGTTAATCTAGTCTTTACATTTTCACCTCAAGAGGCACCAGATTTTGATGCCTTTAGCTGTTTCCCCTAGAGCAGGGGTGTCAAACTCATTTTAGTTCATGGGCCACATACAGCCCAATTTGATCTCAAGTGGGCCGGAGCAGTAAAACCATTGCATAATAACGTATAAATAACAACATCTCCAGATGTTTCCCTTTCTTTTTGTGTCAAGAAGTACAGATGTACATTCTGAAAATGTTCACAATTAATGAACCATCCATTTACAAAACAGATGATGAAGAGCCTGAGATGTCTTAAAATATAAAATTAAATTCAACAATAT
>OMKR01047623.1:0-10925 GCA_900302355.1 Cyttopsis rosea | reverse complement strand
ATAAAATTTTGCTTTAATTCTTTACTTTTGTGCTTATTTTTATATTTTACAGTATATTCTGTATAATAGTAAAAACTAGAGACAAATTCTGTGCATATGTAAGTGTACTTGGCCAATAAAGCCTGATTCTGATGTTATGACATAAGAGTTTCAATGGTACAATGACAATTTGTTTCTGATACTTGGTCATAATATCAAACATGTCAAGATATTGGGATAACACCAGTTTAGGTTAAGTATTAACCGTCATCGTACCACCTACATCACTGGCGTGCAGTGTAAACTTTCCTCTTGGCTTCAGTGTAACGGATCATTTCGTGCTCAGCTGATCCGGTGCCAAACCGTTTACCGGACCCATCCAGAGGTCATTTATTTTCCCTCCGTCTATAAATGTCCCGTCTCGTCCCAGCTGCTCCACCCGCACCTTGTACATCAGGCTGGATGGGGGGGGGCTCTCCACTCTATTGCCCGCTCCACTTTATTGCCAGTCATGAATAACATGGAGGGTAACTGGCACAGACTTTCAGTTCCAATTTGACATGTACTGCAATTCTCTAAGTGATTTTGTAAGTAGTGCAGTTTAATATTGTAGTTTATGTTGTCATGTTGACATATTTTCTCACATATAGCTATAAAAAGGTCATGCCTGTTTAGTTCCCTTTTCCCTTTTAAATACAAAATGTGAAATGCAATATATCCCTGCATTGTGTTCATGTCGATCACATATTTTGTGATCATGGGTGGTCATGATCTATTCACATCTCGCCATTGATTTATGATTTATCTCCCATTACTAATGAGTATGATCTTATTAATTTAATTAATTTATTTAAGTTTTTTATACTTTATTAATCCCCATAAGGGAAATTTTGTTTTGAGAAATAAAATTTAGTATATTAAACTCTCAGATTATAATTGGATATAATCAGAATAATATGTTAATCTGTATACACGATAAAGCAAATTGGTGATTTTTAAGATGCACACACACACACAGCTTTGTGTGTGTGTCACTGTAACTGCATGTGATTGTGATTGTGTGTGTGTACATGTGCGCATAATTAAGGGTGGGTTGGATAATGGGTAAGGAGATTTATGATTGTTTTATACAGTCAGTGTGTGGCTTCTTGTTTTTCGGAGGCTGTGAATCGAAGCCTGTCGTTCTGTTTCCGCCGTTACTCTCAATCATGAGGAAGTTGAGGTCATGCTAGCGTGGGACTTTAAAGTTTAACCCCTTGAAGAAAGGACGGCATTTAAAGCAGCGTTGTTCATAATCTATCTCTATTGATAGAGGACTATTACAGCATGTTCTCTGTCCCTCGACCTCTGGAATCCATCACATCTTGCAGTGTATAATGATATTAGACTAGATAGCGTCTGGGATTGTGATTGTTTTTCAAATATTGTATCTATGTAAATACTGTATTTCTTGTGATTTTTAAAAGCACCAAAATTCATCAAATGATATAGTCAAAATATAGTCAAATTATCGATATCGAGGTTTTCAGTCGTAAATTTCACTAAAATGATCTTAAAAGGTGTTAAATATTACTGTCTGTTACCTGGAGACCCATTTTAACAATTTTCCTGCTTTTGTGAGTTATTAAACACTATACCTTTCAAAAGTTTGGTGTCAGAAATTGTGTGCATCTTGTAAGATGCGTGTGTGTGTGTGCGTGTGCGTCTTACAGGTAAAGTTCCTCCAGACTGCCTGGATGTGTGCATGCAGAAGCAGCTGGAGAGGTTCGAGTGGCAGCTGAAGATCCTGAAGGAGGTTCTGTCGGCCAGTAACGCCCAGGAGAGGGCGGAGCTTCTCAGTGACCACGCCCACGAAGACGTATGCGCCCTGGTCCAGAGCATCACAGACCAGGTGAGGAGGAGGATGAAGACAATGTGACAGTGATGATTTACGAACATTTATTCCTCATTGAACGTCAAGTTTTTAAGTCATCCATCCAGTCATCAGGATCCCTTCTGTGTTATTGTCTACTTCGTAAAGCATTGAAGATCAGAAAATACTCTTTGTACAAGAAGCTGTTATTAACCTTAAACCAGTTCTTAATGCGATTTTCTAAGGCCAGAAATATTGATTATGAAGATTTGCACATATCGACCGTGAGTGGTTCTAGCATTGAGAGAGTCACTGAGTATAAATATTTTGGGATATGGCTCGATGAAAATTTCACATTTAAATTCCATGTGGAAAATTGAAAATTGGCTTCCTGTACAGAAACAGAACCAGCTTTCCTTTGTTTAGTAGAAAGAGGATTGTCGAAGCAGTGTTATGGTCAGTTTTGGACCATGGTGATGTAATCTATAGACATGCGGCGGCTTCAACTCTTCAACCACTGGACTGGTGACAGATATGACACTCACCATTGTGTCCTTTATAATAATGTTGGTTGGCCATCTCTTGCAGAGAGGCGCAACAAACATTGGTATTTGTTTATTTTCAAATGAAATTAAATAAAATTCAAATTTTAAAGTTATTTATCTTAATTATCTGATCAGAATCTGGATGTGGTTATTCAGCCAAGTACATTTTAATATACAAGGAAGTTGTTGTTGTAAAATTGGTGGGGACAATTGGCAAAAAAAAGCTTAACAAGTCTGTAAAAAAAAAAAAGCCAAATATAGGAAAAATGGCCAAATTCAAAACAAAAATGTAATTCAAGAATATACAAAAATGTGATTTTATGTGCAGGATAGGTCAGGTTAAAAGGCAATAGCTGGGGATGAGTGACCGTGTGCTTGCTAGTATTGGCTGTGGGTATAAATATAAGATGGACACACTGCACAGGATGAATAAATATGTACACAATAATTATTAGATGACTTCACAGATTAGCGTCTCCCCGTCCGGGTGGCGGTGTGCTAATCACTGAACACTGTCCCCCTCAGGGTGTAGTGTGTTTAGAGGAAATCTAACCTGGCGCTCCGAAACGAAAAGCCCTGCCTGGCGGCGGGGTGACCGGTGTTCCAGGTCGCCGAGACTCTGTGTTTGATTGGAGAACATGTTGCTTCAGGTCCTGCGGCCGCAGTGTCTCAGAGCATGACGTCAGGTCATCTGCAGCTGCTGGGAGCAATAAACTAGTCGCACAATTTTCCATTACACAGGACCGGTCCCGTATGACTGCTTACGGCTTACTATCTTAACATATCTGGCTGACTGCCTGTGAAGGAAAACCCTCAATCTGTGTTATAAACGTCAAGTTGAAAAGCAGCTTTTGGTTTTGGTCACCAGTTCAGATCCAAGCTGAAGTGTGTGTGTAACTGCTCCAGAGGAGATGCTTCGATATGTGCCAATGATGGAGACTGCGGTTGTACTGGGAAGCTCCCGAGTGGATCTGCCATCTATGTGTGGATCTGTACTTTGCTGAATTCAAGCCTGCCTTGTCTTGTTTAAAGGCTTAGATTTGCAAAAGAATCAGACAAATGGGACTCAAATATCCAGCATTATTCCAGATGAAATGGCATCAGTAAAACTGGTCATTGTGTTTTATATTGTAAAGAACATTTACCCATCATGTCGTATTATCATTATTTCGTGTGGTGCTGGGATGGCGTGTGCATAGAAATGTTAAGCTGAAAATGGTCTTTCTGCGCCGTGATCTTTTTGGAGTGTCATTTGGAACAACATTGACCACTCAAATGGTGTTTTCAGTGCATTGCAGTGTGAAGTGTAAATGGTGACGTGTTGTATATTGCTTTCGACGAGTACGACTCCCCCTGTTTACGATGCAAGTCTCACAAACTGCCGGGGAGCCTTAGCAATATGGCAGAGTGAACCAACGTCTTGTGAAGTCATCCTGGAGTCAACAAATCACACCGGCGCCTCCCTGGACTCTCGGCTCGGCTCGGTCCTGAATAGTCGAAAGGGGTTTTGGTCTGTTTGGGCTCTAGGTTGGAGTTCTGTGCGACTGCATGCAGGCTGCGGCGTTATTTATGGGTGACTGATATGGCCTCATTTTGTCTTCCTACACGCTCCAGCGCTGCCAACAGAGCAGGTTCTGTTCAGCAGCTCTGATGCTCTGCAGAGGAGGAGAGACCTCACCTCACGGTTACGTAATCCAACCCAATCAACAGAGTGAAGAACGCTCCTTTCTGTGGGCGATTCTTCTCCCAGTGTTTGTTTACTGTGAGTCATGGCGGTGGCCATGTTGGATTTTCAACTGGCCTTGACTTGAACCTTTTTGAACAGTGTTCAGATGCACCGCACCCACTGCATTCTGGGTAATCGCTCCTCTACAGTAGAGGTGAAGAGAGACTGGGTCCGTTTAGAGGAGTTGTAAACAAAGCAGGACTTAAGTTCTCGTGAGTGATTGATCATATTAATGGTCACATTGGGGTCAAGTTATTTTCCTTACATTCTTCTATTTTGAGCAGGTTGGTTATTCACATTCACAGTAGACGGTCGCACATTAAATAAAACGAATAAAACTCCAAACTTCCTTCGCAGGTAAAGACAGAAACCACCGCCGACCTGAACATTCTGCATGAGCAGAAGAGCAAGAAGATCACAGAGGAACACGAGAGGAACACGGAAGGTAAAGAACATTAGAAGCACCGTGGCTTTTGTCTTTGCTGAAAACAAAATGTGGTGCTTGTTTGGCAGGTTTGGGTAGAAATACTTTTGTGTGGCAAAGGAAAGTACAGGAATAATTTTTATTGGACTGAAATTTATGTGATTCTTTTTGGTTGTTTTTGTTGTATTGCATTTTTATTCATTCCATAAAATATAAATATGATGATAGATAGAAGTTTGTTTTCACACGTGACCGGTCTGTCCCTCCTTGCAGAGCTCCAGAGACAACACAATCAAGAGAAGACACTTTTGACTGAGAACTTCCAAGCTGCTGAGATCATATTGAAGGTACAAATCAGAGTCTGGGTGTGATTATTGTTGTCGTATTTTTAGTTTATTTTGGCAATATTAAACAATGATACCAACCATTAGATATCGATCTGTGATTTGCTTTGTCTCCGTTTTCGCTGTTGTTTTAAATCAAGGCCAAGGTGGAGGAGCTGACGGCAGAATTACAGGTTTACAACGAGCTGACGAGGAGAGTCCAGGAGTCGACGTTTAAAAAGGACCTGCAGAGAAACATACAGGTGAGAGAGGAGAGACGCTGAGAGAGAGAGATGGAGAGCTACCTTCTCCTCTGTTCTGACACCCTTCTCATTCCTTTTCTCTCTGACTCTTGACTGAGATGCATCTCCGTCCGTTTGTGCAGTAAGTCACTGGTTTCTCCGACTATCCCTTCAGGCCCATGGCAGCCCAGGTGCATTCTGGGAGTCGGAGCAAGAGTCTCTGCTGTTCGTCATCGAGATGAAGAGTGAGAGGGTGCAGAAGCAGGGGAGGAAGCTGCACCAGCTACAGGCGCTGGTAGGACAGATTGAGAAGTAGTGTGTGTGTATTAGCAGAGGAATGCACTAGTGTGTGTGTGTGTTTCTCTTGCCTGGACGGTAACCATACACTGTGTTTTTGTAGGCGGAGAAGAATCTGTCGCTGGAGGAGCAGATCGTTCACACCTTGCAGCAGAACGAAGACCTACACGTCCGAATAGAAAACTACCAGAGTCTGATCCAGTACGTACACACACACACACACACATACGCACCCCGGGCATGGGACGGAGACCAGAGTTTTAGGGTTTCTGGAGGAAGGAAGAGGTTTAACAGCCCAGTCTCACATGATGCATCCTCATGCAAAAAATGCTATTTGTCAGGAAATTGATGAGGGAATCCATGATGACATCATTGCAATCATCAAATCCCTGTTGTGGGAAATGACAGATTTGCTCCAAAAGGAAGGAAGATACCTGTTGTTCCTCCAGAAGAGAAGCACAAGGGTGTCCAGTGTCTACTCTACCTCTACTCTGTAGGGAAGTGATGAAGGAATCCAGGTTTTTAGTCTATACATCGGCGCCAATTTGTGACGTTGATCATGGGGCTATGTAGCGTTTAAATAAACCACCAGTCTGATTCTGTTTGTACATCTGGCCACATCTGGGTTTAATACAGACTCTAGAAAACTTATTTTGAGAAGAACACAAATATATTCATCCCATATTTACTGTATGCTCTATATCAATATGGATCAAACTGAGTCATGAATAACTCGTCAAAAGCATCTTTTTAAGTGATTTTGTAAGTAGTGCAGTTTAATATTGTAGTTTATGAACATGTTGACATATGTTCTCACATGTAGCTATAAAAAGGTCATGCCTGTTTGGTTCATTTCCCCCTAAAAACAAAATGTGGAATGCTAAATTTCCCTGCATTGTGATCATGTTGATCACAGATTTAGTGATCATGGGTGGTCATGATCTATTCACGTCTCGCCATTGCTGTTTTATCTCCCATTACTAAGGAGTACAATCTTATTTAATTTATTAATTTAAGTTTTTTATACTTTATTAATCCCCATAAGGGAAATTTTGTTTTGAGAAATAAAATTTAGTATATTAAACTCTCATATTATAATTGGATATAATCAGATTCATATGTTAATCTGTATACACATGATAACAAATTGGTGTAATAAATAACAAATTTTCAGATGCACACAGACAAGACAGCATTGTGTCTGTGTCTGTGACTGCATGTGATTGTGAGCGTGTGTGTACATGTGCACGTAATAAAGGGTGGGTTAGATAACTGGTAAGGAGATTTATGATTGTTTTCTGCCGTCAGCGTGTGCCTCCTTGTTTTTTTTCGGAGGCTGTGAATCGAGTCGTTCTGGTTCCGCTGTTACTCTCCATCATGAGGTGGTTGAGGTCCTGCTAGCGTGGGATTTTAAAGTTTTTAACCCCTTGAAGGATGGCATTTAAAGAAATCAGAAATTCAGAAATCTATCTCTATTGATAAAAACATCTTCTATCCTTCATTACAAACCTGTATTAACATCCTCACATAGCGTGTTAACTCCCCCTACTGGGCAATATGTTTCATCAGCTAAAAAAACACCCAGAAAGGATATCCAGTTTTATAGCTTGTTTTAACTATTATAATCCTGTCTGGAAAGATAATTCTAAATATTAAAAATGGAAGATATTTAGCATTACAAAGCAAAATAATATTTACAAAAACATTTAAGGCAACATAATTGTATAGTAATTGATTTATAGTCAAATTAAATAAATAAATAAATAAACAAATAAATA
Source organism: Cyttopsis rosea (assembly GCA_900302355.1). Lineage (NCBI taxonomy): Eukaryota > Metazoa > Chordata > Actinopteri > Zeiformes > Parazenidae > Cyttopsis > Cyttopsis rosea. The sequence goes on along the minus strand of OMKR01047623.1, from coordinate 3,759 downwards.
AAAGCCTGTATCCATATCTGTCATTTTGTTGTCTTTGCCTCCCCAGGCAACTGTCCAAGGAGCAGCAGGACCTGAAGGGGGCGCTAGAGAGGCAGACTGTCGTCAACCAGAAGCTTTCTCAGGAGAAGGAGCAGCTGGTGTTCCGGCTGCAGCACAGAGACTCCTGTCCCACCATCCACATGCCTGCCCTGGTGACCAAGGTGGCACCCTGACCCTGAGGAGAGGAGAAAAAAAAAAAAAAAAACACCCAAAACCAGGATCCTGGAGATAAAAGTGTGGCCTGGGATTGAAGCCATAACAAGAGAAAAAAACCCTTCTAGTTCCACCACGGTGCCTGAGAGGACGCAGTGACCCCCGCTACGCTGCCCAAACAGATCTGGACCCTTTCCTACACTGTTCACTCCCAAACTCGGGTGTCGGTTCTACACCTGGGCTTGAAACTCGTGACGCTCTGGAGGGTTCCTCCCGGCCTCCTGTTAAATGACTGCACTGGAGCCGTGTAGAGCAAGCGGGCTTTTTACTTTGTCCAGGGAAGGTTTGCTGATCCAGGTTTGTGTTCTTTCAGCATCTCCCTGAGTCGAAACCATGTTGTGCCCCAGAGATTCACACTCTGGGAGCGGCTCGATATGACCACAGTGACCATGAACACTTCAGCTTGAGGTTGTTGGTTTCATGCCTTGCTCAAAGGCGTTTCGGTAGTCGTTGCGGGGACAGCGAGATTTACACATTTACCCTCGCTGCAGAGTGCACAAACTTGTTTATTTGTGTCTGGACATCCACACCGCTTCCACAAACTAGAGAGTTCTACGTGACCTGAATTGAGCCTGATAACATCGTCCGGGGGGGGGTTCTGATTTGAAGGACGTTATTCATGAACCCATCTGAGCTCCGGTCTGAAGACCTTCCAGCAGTAAGGCAGTAAAGCATAGAGAACTAGCCAAAAATGTATATTATGGGAGGGTTTAAAAGGTTCCAAATCCACTTTTATGTCCCCGTCTAGAGGACCACAATGGAGATAAGTTGTCCTTTAACTTGATTGTGTTATCCTCGACATTTTCAATGAATATGTATTTGTAGATATGTCTAATAAATCTAATCAAAATTCTACAGTTGAAATTTGACAAACCTTTTTTTTTTAGTGTCTCAAAGGTTAATACTCCCAATTTATAAAACGGAACAAAAATGGCATCCAAACACCCCGGGGAGTCCTTGTGCAGGTAGAACAGGAAACTGCTCCAAGTTCCTCCTGATTTATTTAAGGAAGCCGAAAACACTCGACCATCGAGGTCGCGTGCATGGAATTTACTCTTCCTACTTAGAACACGATGCCAAGTGTGTTTCCGTCTACGTTGCGTATGCTCACCTGTGCCTTTCATTGTGTTACCTGCGTCCTAACTATGAACCTGTTGAGCCATTATCGACCGGTCGCTTCAGTCGCCATGGTTACCGTTTTGCGGCTGATGTTGGTTCCTGTTGTCAGGTGAAAACATTGTACCTCTGAATACAGACTCCTGCGGATTTTAGGGGGAAAAAACATCCTCATCTTGACAATCATTAGTTTGGAAAATCATCAGCAGTCTTCAATGACCACATACTGTCATTTCCAGCTAAATGGGATTGAAAATAAAACGGATGTTACAAAGTTTTCTCCTAATAACCTGAGCTGTGTTAACAACGTTAATAGGACGTTCTAAGTTTCATGACAAGTGGTAGAGCAATAATCACTGAATAATGCCGATAGCATAATCACTGAACATTTTGCTAGTTTAGGATTATTTTTCTACTTCAGATGAGGACAGTGTATTTTCTTTTTCATTAATTCAACCAAAAACGGTGTGTCAGTGTTTTTGACATATATTCTCCTTGCACTAGCACTTTGACCAGTATTTTACTAGCATTATGTGTAAGAGAGATTTTTACATGTTGTATAGTTTTTAATTTTCTTGCTCCTTAATTGTAAACTTTTTTGTTGTTGTTTTACTTTGTTGAAATAAGGTGTTTTAGTGTGCCTTTGGTACAAGCAATCACTTTATTTGCTTGCCTAAATAAAAAGCAACTGAAACCGCTATTGACTCTGAATGCACAGTCTGAAAGGATATTGTTGTGGCGATCCAAGTTTTATCACAGTTTATCTATGGTTTGTTCAAGATCAAGAGGAAGTTCTTAAACCCTGAAGCACAAAGGTGGATGCTTAGTCTCCAAAGGGTCACCACATGTTTAGAGCTGATTCTGAGCTAATCGTTATTTGTACTTGCAATACAAGCGTATGACCACTAGATGGCAGCAAAGTAGAGCTAGGAGGGTCCACTGGCACTAGCGTGATGGAGGGATGGGTAGATGGTGTTAATGTAATGAGATGGTCTGTCTGTCAGACAACGCCTTCTAGGCTCAATGTTGTTATCCTATGGTTATATTTTACTCTTTTTTTTTTTTTTACAAGCTAATATTACCGACATAAAGAGCGTTAAATGTAATTTTCTCTTTTCTCTCTTCCATATTCCCTCACCCTATTAAGAGGAAATTCTATCACCACTTGTCTTGATGTGAGGTTCATTGAACTATAAACTATAACGACGTACCCAGTATACTGCATCCCTGCCGCGGCCTCAAAACTCAGGTAACACACACCGCTCTCAATCCCTACGTGTGTGTGTGTGTGTGTGTGTGTGTGTATGTATGTCTCCAGGGGTGTGAGGGAGAAAGGCAGAGCAGGGGTCACTGTGTCACTGGTTGTTTGACAAGCTCGAACAATACCTGCTTAAATACAGGTCAACCCCCTGCTGCTGCACGACTCCCACCGCCGTGTGTGTGTGTGTGTGTGTGAGAGAGAGTGTGTGTTGCTATCTAAAGGTCACATCCCCTGTTGTCCTGCCGCGGCGTTCCCAGGGCGTCTCTCAGCCACCTGCTGCACACCTTGAGAAAAGGAGAAGACGGAAGAAAGTAAAAACAACCGAGAGAGAAAAAGAAAGATAAGCTGAGGAGGTTCAGGGTGAAAACTCAAAGCGTCTTCATCGATATGGGGTCAATAGAAGCTCCTGTGGCCCTGTAGGATCTGAACCCCCAACAAAACAGTTCTACAAGCCAGGCCAGGTGAATTCTGGATGTAAAAATCCAAAAGTCTAAAATATGCTCCATGCTCTGCCTTCTCAGCTGGTCTCACCAAAGCAGTAATTATGAATCACTTCCCGCTTCTGTTTTTCCAACCAAATGAAATCCAATGTTCAGGAAGAAGTGTTCGACGAGGCCGTTCCACCTTCCACTCAAAGCAAAAGCGCTAGATTTCCTAAACTTGGACCGCAGAAGTCTGTGTTCATGTGAGATTCTTTGACGTTGTGTGGAAAGAGTTGAACCGACCTTCAAGTCCAGGGCGGAGATGCGGCCGCACCTCCCTGCGTCCTACTTCTCTGGGTTCATCCAAAAATACGGTTGAGGCGTCATTCACATCTTGACGGTTTATCTTGTGGCAGATGACAGCAGCGGGAAACGGGGGGAAAAGAAGGTAAATGTCATGTAAACGTTGCCATGGTGATGTTCCAGGCCTTAGGGTTCTGTCTTGTTTTTAGCAGGCTGAGGTAGGTTAACCCTTCTTGTAATGTGGCTTCTTCCATTCAGACAGAATGTCCCAAAATAGTAAAGTGTACACACCTCTGCATTGTACTTAGGAAAAGTACTCGAGTAAAAGTACTAAGTTACTTCCACCCAACACTCTGCCTTTAAACACTTAAGTACTGCTGTACACATCAATGTCTCATTAATTCA
>OMKR01047618.1:0-11219 GCA_900302355.1 Cyttopsis rosea | reverse complement strand
TGAGTAGGAGGTCAGTCCCTGTGAAAGTCTTGTGAGCTTGGTAGATGTGAAATTCCATGAGATTTGTGGTTTCATCTTCAGGGGGTAAATTTCATTCCCAGCTTGATCCAACGATCATTAGTTCTTGTGAGCCATTATTTATTGTGGCTGCAGTGGCCCATTTTAAACTCCGGCTGAGATAGGATTTATTATCCCTCTTGGGGTAATTAAGTTAATCAGTTAGGATCTGGATAATTTCATATGCCTTCTGCTGGAAGGGGCCACAGTTTTTAGTTTTTTCATTTTTTTGTCTCACCAAAAACCAGCGAGAATGAGAATTATTGCATGTATGTGTGTGCCTAGTGCACATTCGTACTTAAAAGTGAGCGTACACATTTTCATTCAAATGTAATATTAAATAAACTATTTGTGACGAATACCGACCGTTAAAGGAGGCCATGGCTACTACCCCAACATTGCCAGAAGTGATTACTCCTCCACAAGTCTAACACCCATTCCGCATTGAGGGCGAGCGAGCTAATTGGAGGCAAAATCGCTCGCCAAACTGTCATAATATGTAGCGTTGGCTTTGCTGTGACGGCCAATCGCCACTCACACGACAGCCAATCAAAATTGTCTATGATGACAGTAGAAAAGGAGCGTGTGGACCAATAAAACATGTTTGCGAGCGGGACGCCACCTCTCAAATAGAGACTCTGTGAGCAATTTCCCAGGGCTCAGTGACATCACTGTAGAAGACAGGCTCAATGAAACAAATTCCTTTTAATAATTTTTTGTTGCTCACATTGCTGGCAGTGTGGAACTGTGGTTAGGCTTCATAGCAGCTGTTTGGTAGCTGAATGACAAGAACAGTTTATTAATCACACATTTTTAACCACACGCATGCAGAGGGTGACAGACACAGTGGCGAATGATGAGATTTGGTCTCTGTGTTTATCCCATCCTGGTGGTCCTTCCTCCAGGGGCAACCTTTTTTCATCAGCGCCCAGGGACCAGTTCCAGGTGTATCCATGTCGTGGTCAGGGACAGGACAGGAAGTGTTCTGCACATTTTTAGTCGGGGTCCTTATGTTGGAGGAGACCCAATGCGATCACAGGGAGAACGTGCAAACTCCACACAGAAAGGCCCCTGATTTGAGAGATAACCCACCGGAGCACGGTGCCAAAAGTGCCCCTGCGGGAATTGAACCCAGGACCTTCTTGCTGTGAGGCAACAGTGTTAACCACTGAGCCACTGTGCCACAATGTTCATCCACACTTGTGCAAAACTAAAATAAAATCAGTTTGGTAATCAGTTTGAGCAGTGGTATGATGGGTCTGGCGGCGAGGTGCATTTCCTCCTAAAGACAGATTCCAGACCAGACTGCCTGTTTTGAGAGGTTGGAATCTCAGTCAGCATTGCCAGATGTACAATAATTATCGTATTTATAAGATAATTTAGCCCTTTGTATGATGTACGATCAATAATTCTAAAAACCACTAAATGTACGACAATTTGGCATGTCATAGTTTCAGGGTTTTTTTTCTTCAGAATAGTGAAATGTTACAGGCTGATTTGGAACCAGCCTGATTATTCATCTTACGTTAACTATGTCAATAATGTATTACCAAAAACTGACACCTCTCGCCTGAGAGGGGGGGTATCCAATCACATTGCTGAGGGGTCCTCGGCACAGGTTCATATACATTGCAAACACAATTCTGGGTGCGCTGCAGTTTGGGTTTTAATGTACAATGGTTTGCCCTGAAATACAATAATTCTGGAGTCAGATTATTGCAACACTGATCTCAGTAGTCATCGAGATAACAGTGGACTGACATTGGCATTGCTCAACAACATTTATAAAGCCTATATCATTGCATATATCATGGTCAATTTACGCATCTTTAAAGGTGAGAATGCTAATTTGCTTTCAAATGAAATATTATCAACTATCAGCAGTATCGCAGGCGAACGAACCACTCGGACACAAAGAGTCACGAACATGCTTACACACACATACAAACAAGTACAAAGGTACACTCTTGCATTGCGTTAAACAAAAATAGATACTGTAAATCACTGCTCTCTGTAGAACATAATTATGTTGCATATGATTTCTTCGCTGAGAGGTATGCAGTTGTGTTACATTTGCTTGGTTATGCATTTAAATCCCAAGAAGTTGGGACTTAAATGCATAATGTGGGATTTGAATGAATAATGTAAGATAACAACATGGACTGGAAATTAGAAGTGTTTAAAAACCTGCTTCTTACTTTGTGGGAACAGCGAGGGAAAATCCCTTCCATGTTGGTGCATGCAAAACAGCTTTGTGTGACACACAGAGGGGCTTGGTTCTGAGGTGGACATCAACTGCACTTAACTTGTTTGTTGAGGCCACATGGAACCAACAGAAGCAATCTGTGACCTTAACTCAGAGGTAGATTTTGTTATTTGGATAGTTACGGTCAGTTTCATTTTAACACACAAGAGAAAAGTATATCTTTAGTTGATAGTTTAGTTGTCAGAAGAGGGCTAAGACAAAGGACTTTTGACAGGTGTACTGATGGCTAATGATTACATTTGTAACTTCAGAGAATTGTATTGTATCAGGAAATAAAATTACCCTATTCATGTGGGAATTTTGATGAAGGTGCTCATCTTATTATTGAGTTACCCCTTGCTATCTGCATTTTGTGAAGTACATTCACACAAAATATTGAAATCTGGTTAAATCACATGTGTACATTCATTCATTCATGTTTATAGCACAACCTTGCTGAGCACTTTACTATAAAAAGCTTACTACTCTACTGTAACTTCACACTGCGCTTAAAGCAACATTATGTAACTTTATTATCTTATCTTATCTCTCCCAGGGAAAAGTGTGTTACGCTTTACAGCACTACGTCACTTCCACGGTATTGTCAGTATGGACATCGTGGCAGAGGCGAAGAGACCGAAGAGGACGTTGATGGAGAAAACTAAAGAGAGACAAAGAGAGAATGACAAAGCAAGAGTGACAAGACTAAATCTCGGACTGGCTTTTATTAGTTGGCAAGAGCTTCGAGAAATTGAGGGCTGCTTGCTGTTGACCTAGTAAGTAATATTAGCTGGCTCGCTATGTCTTGTGTTGTTGCATTTGCTTGGCTTTGGCTCAGGAGTTCCGTTAGCCCGTAATTATAATTTCTTTGCCTGGTAAAATGTATTTTAAAAACAGCAGTAACAGGTAATTATGCTCATACAAAACGTAACCACTCCACCTCCCCGACGGCACGGCGAGACGGGTCGGTGGTGTGTTGTGCCGGGCGCACCATCAGCAGCACCACCACCACGGGGATAGAGGGCGCAGCGAGCATTCAGTCCACGGCTCCGGGAAGCAGCGAGGTCCATTCAAGGGGCGCTATAATCTAGGTACATTATATTTGCATTTGTAACATAGACTGTTTTTGAAACGTGATCGATGAGGTTCAAATTTGTCTGGTAAAATTTATTCTTTCAACTGTTTTAAGACAGTGGAGTAAGTACAATTGCACTCAGAAACTCTCTGGAACTCTACTGGAGGGATGGAACACCATTCTTCTAAAATAGTATATTCCCTCATTTGGTGTTTTGATGATGGTGGTGGAGAGCACTGTCTAACATGTTTGTCCAAAATCTCCAGGATAGGTGTTCAATTGGATTGAGATCTGGATCGTTCTAGTCCCCAAGCCAGATGGAACCCCTTGCTTTTGTAACAATTTTTGAAAAATAAACCTCTTGTGGATGAGCTAATAGACTGTTTGGGGCAGGCCCGGTTCATCACCACACTAGACCTCACCGAGTAATACTAGCAAGTACATCTTTCCCCAGATTCCAGGGAAAAGATGGCATTTGTGACTAGCGAGGGACTCTTTCAGTACATGAAACTGCCATTTTGTCTCCATAGGGTGCCTGCAACCTTCCAGAGACTGATGGATTGCATTTTGAGGCCCCTCCAGGGATATGCAGCTGCCTACTTGGACGACATAGTAATCCATAGCAGACAGGGAGAGTCACTTAGCCAGAGTGCAGAAGATGCTAGACTCCCTCAGAGAGGCAGGTCTCACAGCCAACCACCGCAAATGCAAACTGGCCTATAATGAAACAGAGTACCTGGGGTACACCATAGGTTGAGGCAAGGAAACCAAACTAAGGGCTATACTGGCCCTGCCCTGTATCCATGAGGCCGGTGAAAGCATTTGTGGGCTTGACCACCTATTATAGGAGGTTTGTTCCTAACTTCTCAGACCTGATTGCCCCTTTTACAGAGCTGACCACTAAGAAGCATGCCAGGATGGTGACATGGTCCCGGAAGGAGGACTTCACCAACCTGAAGAAGGGCCCTGTGTTCCCGGAATGTCCTGTTGGTCCCTGATTTTAATAAAGAGTTTGTAGTCCAGGCAGATGCGTCTGAGGTGGGTCTCGGGGCAGTTGTGTCACAAGTCCAAGAGGGCGAGGAGCATCCCATCCTGTATGGTAGCAGGAAGTTACTGCCACATGAGAGGAGGTATTCCACACTGGAAAAGGAATGCTTAGCTATTAAGTGGGCTCTTGAGCCTCTACGCTATTACCTGCTGGGAAGGAAATTTATGTTAGTGACCGACCATGCCCCCCTACAGTGGATGGCAAAGAATAGGGAGACTAATGGTTGGGTCACTACATGGTTCCTGAGTCTCCAGGCATTCAACTTTTCTGTCGTCCACAGGTCAGGTCGACAGCATGGCAATGCACCCTATCTCGGAGGGAAGTGCTGTGGGCATCGGGGGCCACTACAGGAGCCTCCAGCCGGGGAAGGGGGATATGTAATGTCGTCAGAGGCACTGTAATGATGTGTTTATTCCTTAACTCCTGTTTTTCTTCTTCCTGTTTTGTGAATACCCAGTCTGGAAGACCCAAAGTTCCATTGTGAAAGTAAATAGAATCTTTTTTAGTTGAAAAACCATTGTTTGCGGCGTTTTCCTTTACTGTATGTCTGTTATGCTATTAGTTAAAGAGGGAAAATCCCAACCTCCAACGACATTATATATATATTTAGGTAAGTGTATTGAAGTAGTGTATTGAGGCAGGGAGTTGGACTTGGTCTCCATGAAGGAGACAAGGACTCCGCCACAATTTGGACCTGGACGGTCAGTGACATCACTCTTGTGTCACAAGCTATTGGGTATGATGGCACCATGCTTTTCCCTCAGTAGCACTCATTCAGCTGTTGATGAACAGAGTGTGGGAGGACAGCTTGTCGGTGTGGTTGGTGGCCGCTGATTGGCCCAGCCACCCGTGGTTCATCAATCTGTGCGATATGAGTGTGGGTCCCTCGTGGGAGCTCCCAATCCAGCGAGATCTGCTCAGGCACGTGGTATGATTTTGCATCCTCACCTGGGCCTATGGCGTGTTCAGGAATTCGGCAATCTCAGCGTGTCACGTGAGTTTGCCGGCTTTGCGCCAGGCAGTCACCCACTTGTGTCACACTTTATGGCAGGTATGTGGCGTCTGCATCCAGCCCGGACATCCGGACGACCATGTATGTGTGTGTGTGTGTATATATATATAAATAAAATAAAATATCCCTCACTCAGCTCTGCAATTAAATGGTGAATAAAAATACATTGTGGTGGTGAGTGCTGATATTGTGGCGGGCCACCACAAAGTTGTCTATATGTGGGAAACCCTAGACTGGCAGACGAAAGGTATGGGGGCTTAGGAATTTGCTTAGGAATTAGGAACCAACTAAATAGGTTTTAAGCCTGCTTTTTAAAAGAAAAAATTGCGGGAACATATCACAGATCGACTGGGAAGCTGTTCTAATGCATGGAAGCATAAAAAGTCTGCTTTGCCAGTGAGAGCTTTGTAAAACGTTGTTAATATTATTAGTGGATAAGTAATAGTGTACTTGTTTGAACTATCTTTTCAAGAATTTTACTGAGAAATGGGAGGTCATTATAGGGTTAGTGTGGTCAATCATTTACCACTCTGTAAAAAAGTCCACTATCTAGGACAGCACAAGGAATGATTGGATCATTTGCTAACTGTTTTTCAGATTTTCATCAAAATCCTGGAGGCCCAAGGACAAACCCTACCAAGCAGTGGTCACCGTGGCCAGAGGGAGACAGTTTTAACCCTAGAAGTAAATAGTAATAATAATAAACTTTATTTGTATCGCACAACATGCGATACTGCGATATTATACAACATGTAACTCAAAGTGCTTTACATTAAATGAAGGCCATCAAATAGTAACAATAAAGGCAAACAAGCTAAATGCATTTACAGTAAGTAAGTAGAATAATAAAATAATTAAAAGAATGAAATACATAAAAAAGTAAAGTATATAGTTATTGCACTGCAAATAGTTTGTCTGATAAAATGAATAAATAAATGGATAACAGTGAGTTGTAGTGATGTGTGATGATTCTCATGTAAGAGTTATCTCTCCATGTCCTGGACAGGTGTGGCATGTCAAGACGCTGATTAAACGGTAGTGTTTTAAATTTATTAACCCAATTTGTCCCCACTACCATGCACAACCTCATAGCCTCATATTCCTCATCTGCGCTTGTCTTCCTGCAGTCTTGATATCTCTCCAAATTCTTTACAGAGGCCCTACCTCTCATTGGCCCTGCTGTACTCACTATTTTAAACCCGTCCCTCACCTCTGCTTATGTCCCCAATCAATTTAAGACAGCTAGTGTCCAGCCCCTTTTTTTAAAAACCCGGTCTCGATCCTTCTTTGCTGAACAATTTTAGACCCATCTCAAAACTACCTTTCATTTGCAAAGTACTGGAGAAACTTGTCACTGAGCAGCTTCTTCAAGTTGTTGGAGGGAATTATATCTTTGATAAATTTCAATCTGGTTTTCACCAAAATCACAGTACTGAAACTGCTTTGTTAAGAGACACAAATGACATCCTTATGTAGGCTGATAGGGGGGAACACTCCATCTTGATCTTACTTGATCTGAGCGCTGCTTTTGATACCAATTATAACTCTATCCTCATCAATAGACTAAATACATGTGTTGGTATCTCAGGGAAAGCTCGAGAGTGGTTTGTGTCATATTTGTCAAATAGACGGTTTTTGGTCTCTATGTGTCCTCATCCATTCCAGTGTTATATGGGGTGCCCCAGGGGTCAATCCTTGGTCCAATTATTTTCTCTCTGTATATGCAACCCTTCATGCTTCCCCCCAATCAGTGCCAATTGTGGCACGGTGGCTCAGTGGTTAACACTGCTGCCTCACAGCAAGAAGGTCCTGGGTTCAATTCCCGCCTGGGGCACTGTTGGCACCGTGCTCCAGTGGGTTATCTCCCAATCAGGGGCCTTTCTGTGTGGAGTTTGCACGTTCTCCCCATGTTCACATTGGGCCTCCTCCAACATAAGGACCCCAACTAAAAATGTGCAGAACACTTCCTGTCCTGTCCCTGACCACGACATGGACCCACCACCTGGAATTGGTCCCCGGGCGCCAACAAAGTGAGGGCTGCCCGCTGCCCCTGGAGGAAGGACAGCCAGGATGGGATAAAAGCAGAGACTGTATCTCATCGTTCGCTACTCCTGCATGTGTGTGTGTGTGTGTGTGTCACCCTCCGCATGTGTGTGGTAAAAAAACATGTGACAAATAAATCATTCTTCTTCAGTGGTTTTGGTTGTATATCCTATCATTGTTATGCTGATGACACTCAGCTATATTTTTCAGTAAAACCAGATGATTTTAGCAACCTTAACATGCTCCACAACTGTTTAGTATGTATCATTCATGCCTTAATTTTTTCCCAACTTGACTACTGCAATGCCCTTTTCTTAGTCAAGCTGCCCTGGCACATTTTCAGATCATACAACATGCAGCAGCTAGCTATTAACTAGGACTCGCCTTCTCACATCACTCCTGTTTTAGCCTCACTGCACTGGCTGCCAGTGAAGCTCAGGATCGATTTTAAGATTATTGTAATCGCTTATAACTTAGCTCCTGCTTACATTTCCGAGCTACTAAGCCCTTACACTACCGGGCGGTCACTTAGGTCAACCAACCAAACCCTGTTGACCATACCGCGAGCCAATCTAAAAACCAAAGGCAACTGCACTTTTGCTGCGCTGGTACCCAGACTTTGGAACAATCTCCCCCCTCCCATTAGATCAGCTGAGTCAGTTGACTGTTTTAAACAACAAAACAAAACAAACAATTTAAAAAGAAACTTTTTTTCCACTCACTCTGACTCACTGCTATATACTTCCTGTATTGATCTGATCCTTGATCTGAATGTTTGCATCAAAGGGAACCATAAGATCACGCTGTTGCACTGGGTGAGTAACTTTAAAATGTTGGTGGAGAGCAAGTAGCCTCAACATTTTAATATTTATATAATATTTAGAAATCAAACTCAGTTTTGAAAATAAATTGAGAGAGAGAAAACAAAAAATCTGCAATAATCTCATTTTTGACCTAGAAAGGAATTTGCGATGTGTAGCTAAAAGTGGGCGGCCCCAAAATGCATGGTTAGGATGTGGTGGGCAAGATCTGGGTGGGGCGATGACCAAGCAGTCATGTGGATCTCCATCGTCAATGGTGGGGATAAAACAGCTGGATTTAAGAATGGTGCTTCGTTTCAAAATGACATGAGGAAATGAAACGCACATGTTGATGGTGGAGAACTGTTGCTGAAGAGAGTATGAGCCATTTTGCTCTGTAGCATGATGAAAGCTACAGCATGTGATACTAAAACAGTGAGCAGGGTGTAGGCCACAAGAGAAGCAGATGTGGCTACAGCCATAGATGTGGCACTCACTGCACGCATATAAGCAGGCAGCCCACAAGCCATAATACTAAGTTTCTGAGAAAAGTATGCAACAGGATGTAATTTATCTCCATGAAGTTATAACAACACAGCTGACATGAACCCATCTACCTCATCCACAGTTAAAGTAATCCAGCAAACCCAACATGGAGTAGGTGCAAGAGCTCATTAAAAAGCAACAAAACTTTCTTCCGCCTCAGGCGTCCAATCAAGCCCTTCCCAGGAGCCATTGTTAACAATGGCCAGCATAATTGCATAATCCACAATCCGAAAGCAACAGTAACCACAGCAGTCTAAAAATTTGCAAGGTCAATAACAGTGAAACATTTTGATGTACCTTAACTTGAGACAAAATAGTAGTGGGATTAGGAACAGGCGCCCTGTGATGAACGGCATCATTCACAGCATGCAAATCCTGAACAAACCACCACAAGACTCTGTCTGCCTTCATAACAGGCAGTATTGGTGTATTGCAAGGAAATGAGGGACAGTGTGCAACAATGGCTGCTTCTAAAAGCGATTCAAACACTGGGGTGATTCCTAACACGGCATCTGGTCGAAACGGATATGGCGGTTTATACGGTTGGTAGGAGGATTTTGATGTGACTGTGAGGGGAGTTGCCCCCTCCATTATTCCAATAATTATTAGTGTCTCTGGCACCCCCTTTAATGTGGGGTTTTCCTCAACATTAAAGTTAACAAAAATCCCTGCTGCATTTTCTTTTGTTGTAACAACAGGGAGGAGGTGGATTGATTGCACACCCGTAAAGGTGGATTGATAAGGAAACCACCAAACATTAAACTTTAAAATTGACTCCCATCAGGACGCTCCTGCCAATCCATTGTGCTAACACAATTGGCAACCCAAGGGCTAATAGTTTGCCACGATAAATTTGGAAATTTTGTGGAAGGGAATCATAAACATCATAGCAGGCATCCTGTGTGGGGGTTAATCAGCCCGTTAATGCACAATATTGTGGCGAGCAGAAGATTCCCTAATTCCCTAAACCATTTATTCTCAAATTCTTTATCCTGTCCTTCATCACTAATTCTGGCAGTACAATGCAATTCTGAGGGGTCCATAAAATCTCTGCTGTGCTTCCACAATTCCTTAGCTTTTCTTACTAAATCACAACTGATAGAACGTGGACCGCTTTGCTGTAAATGCATAGTGATAACCTGGTGCTTCTGGGCTACACTGAACTATGGAATATTCTGCATTTCTCTTTTAAACACATGAGATTTTAAGACCTCCACCATTTATCTGGAGGATGATGGTTGGCCGTCAGTTGGCTGTGGACAGAATATGGAGGAGGAATGTGTCTCCTAGGCTGGGGTCTTCTAATTAATTAACTAGTAAGAAGAATTTTTTTAAGAATGATTTATTAATCACACATTTACCACACACATGCGGAGGGTGACACACACACACACGCAGGAGTGGCGAACGATGAGATACAGTCTCTGCATTTATCCCATCCTGGCCGTCCTTCCGCCAGGGGCAGCCAGGAGCCCTCACTTTGTCGGCGCCCGGGGACCAATTCCAGGTGGTGGGTCCATGTCGTGGTCAGGGACAGGACAGGAAGTGTTCTGCACGTTTTTAGTCGGGGTCCTTATGTTGGAGGAGACCCGGGGAGCACGGGGAGAACGTGCACACAGAGAGGAGATAACCGGGAGATAACCCACCGGAGCACGGTGCCAACAGCGCCCCAGGCGGGAATCAAACCCAGGACCTTCTTACTGTGAGGCAACAGTGTTAACCACTGAGCCACCGTGCCATTCAGTTATTCAGGTTCTCTGTAACCGACTTCAGATAGAACTCTGATTCTGAATGTCTGATCATTGAGGTGCACTGGTTCCTTGAAGGACTGTCTGAGAAGCAGGGATTGCCCCTAAACATGTTTATGGAAGGTATTACCGTGCCGGTTCAACATTCGGAGTCAGTCACTCCGCTGAGATCAGTCGTACAAACCCCGCAGGTCGAAGCTTTTCAAGTGTCTTTTAACAATGAAACCGGCTTTCATCTTGAAGACGTTTCTACTCCTGACACGAGCAACTTCACAATGATCACTGACATCGTTGCAAAGATGCCCGTTGAGGTGTGTCTGTGGGATGTATTCCTTGGTAGGTGTATTTGGTGCTTGAGGGTTTGGTCTTGTTGCTGCTTGAAGGAGTCACGCAGTTGTTTCCAACAAGGCGTGTGAAGGGCCGTCCCGACTTCGAGGATGGACTCACACTCTTTTCATTCACGTGAAATGTCTGAGTTGAGCTCTGTGGCGACCGGGTGCCATCGAATAGCGATCAATCGAATGGCACGAAAAGATCAAAACACAGACAGCTACACTACTGTTGTTGTGTGTTGTTGTGTGTTGTTGTGTATTGTTGTGTAGTGTATATTGTTGTGTATTGTATGTTGTTGTGTATTGTTGTGTA
>OMKR01047593.1:3913-18770 GCA_900302355.1 Cyttopsis rosea | reverse complement strand
CCATCTGTTCGTGACCTCAAGCTGAAGCGAACTTGGGTTCTGCAGCAGGACAATGATCCAAAACACACCAGCAAGTCCACCTCTGAATGGCTGAAGAAAAACAAAATTGAGACTTTGGAGTGGCCTAGTCAAAGTCCTGACCTGAATCCTATTGAGATGCTGTGGCATGACCTTAAAAAGGCGGTTCATGCTCAAAAACCCTCCAATGTGGCTGAATTACAACAATTCTGCAAAGATGAGTGGGCCAAAATTCCTCCACAGCGCTGTAAAAGACTCATTGCAAGTTATCGCAAACGCTTGATTGCAGTTGTTGCTGCTAAGGGTGGCCCAACCAGTTATTAGGTTTAGGGGGCAATCACTTTTTCACACAGGGCCATGTAGGTTTGGATTTTTTTTCTCCTTTAATAATAAAAACCTTCATTTAAAAACTGCATTTTGTGTTTACTTGTGTTGTCTTTGACTAATATTTAAATTAGTTTGATGATCTGAAACATTTAAGTGTGACAAACATGCAAAAAAATAAGAAATCAGGAAGGGGGCAAACACTTTTTCACACCACTGTATAACATAACATGATATCTTGAGGGGAAATGGTAGCTCTAACTTTTAAGGGGTTGGGACCCATATTGTATCATCTGTGATGACCTTTTCGTAAATGTGACCTGCCTTTTGTGTGTTTCACACCAATCTTTCCACGTGACTAATACTCACCTTTATCCCTTGAAAGGCAGCGGTGGTGTTAAATTTGATGAACCACCGTTGATAGTTGTGGTCAGTAAACCGTCAAAATGGATGAGAAAAGAAAGTGACCATCTTGGAGCGTAAAAGGGTAAACCTAGATGTTGAAAAAATAAATGTTGCAGTTGAATGCAATAGACAATCCTATGAATTGCCATTTTAAGATGTTCAATGAGTTTTAAAGCACTATTTAATAAAATATATATTGTATTTACTCTACACATCTACCTCATACAGTAACATACTGTATGTTACTAGTCTCACAACCTGAAGACAACGATAACCATTTGTAAACAAAAAAGCGAAATGCTATTTTGTTTTTAATGGCCCTATCATGTTTCTACCGTTGTTGCTATCTGCTTCTGCTTTCTGGAAAGATACCAACAAATAACATTAATGTACATCCATTGTAAACTTTGTGCTTTTTTACCTCTTACAGAATGGTTCTTTGAGTTTGGCTTTGTCATCCCTAATTCAACCAACACGTGGCAGTCTTTGATAGAAGCAGCTCCAGAGTCCCAGATGATGCCAGCTAATGTACTCACGTGAGTCTCAGCTACTGCAAAAAATGCTATATTATCTCTTCTGCTGTTTAAGCCCCAATTATGTAAAGGGATTCCTTGATTAATCGATTAGCCAAGCGTAATGGCGTAGAGTAAAAATGCCCAGAGAAGAGTAGATGTTGTTTGTTGTTGCACTTTTGGGCTGAGTGGGGCTTGGGGTTTCAGAATCTATAAAGAATTATTTTCCAAACTATTTCTACACAATAGGTTTGAATAAGAATATCATGATAATAACAGTGTATTTCAAAGACACTGGGATAATTGTTTCATCACTCCACAACAACATGGTTCATATCAAACGAGCGCTCTTACAAATGATACCAACAGACGACAATCCGAGGAACACAACACACACTAAACCCAGAGAAAGGTAGTAGACAAACTGATTTTATAATCAAACGAAAACATGGGCTTTTGTCGAAGGCTAATGATCATTTTTGTCAAAAACGCCTGATTTTCGTTACTTGCCCTCTTTTTGCCAATTTGTGGCCATGGCCACTGTATCAGGTCCTTATCCTGATACAGTGGCCAGGGCCTATTTATGTATCAGGTCATATATGCAGAACTCATGGTTGATGTCTGACTGTATTGAATTACTGAGATTACACCAATTGATTCTATTGGCTTTCCATATGAGGGGCATTGTCTATATATAGAGCTACGTAATGTCAGGCTCTCAGAGGTTGTTTTACTGCATTATGCACGTCATATAACATACTCCATTTGGAGGTTCTGCTGGTTTTGTATTTCTTTTATACATTAAACTGATTAAATATATTGGCTAATGGATATATTGTGTGCAGATAGCCTCCATTTTGCAATAGAATCCCTGTAAACAGGCACAAAATCCACCTGGAACACTGGTATCAGGGTGGCTAAAATCTGGGTGAGACCACTCGGGTAAGCCACTACTCTGTAAAATGTTTCACTTTGGTTTTGTTGACATGAAATAGAGGAGAGGAGGAGAAGAGATTCAGGTGCATCTTTGTTAAAATGATTTTGGTTATTACAGAGTTTTAACCTTTCTAATTTCAAATACATTTTAGATGAGCATGAAAATATGAATCTTGCCTTTGTTCCATCTTCATTTACTCTGGAATGGAAATATGTGTTTACTGATTGTCAGTAAACACATATTTTAAGGGGTTTGGAACCCATACTGTGATGACCTTTTGGTAAAAGTGGCCTGCCTTTTATGTGTTATAACACCAGAATTTTGATTCCATATACCCTAGCTCCTTAACTTTCCAAGGAACAATGCACATGCAGTACATGTTAGTTGTAGAGATATTACTGAATAATATTGGGTATGTCATTTTAAGTACATAGTACAATAAAAAAGGCCTAGGGTACAACAAGTAAACATATTTTGTTGCAATATCTGAGCTTCTTCTATCATATTATGATGTATAAATTCTCTATCAGGGATACTTATCTCAGGTACTGTAGTTCAGGTGCAATATTATGTCTGTTTATGTTCTAGGGGCAACGTGATTATCGAGACCAAGTTCTATGATGATGAGCTCCATGTCAGCACATCCAGAGTACGGGTTTTCTACGTCTGAGTTTCGTCCCACTACCTACAGTACCAAGCTGAGCCACCATTCAAAGAAGCAACTGTTTTCATGACAATGAATCAGCCTTTTACAGGGATCAGCATGCTTATTCCAGAAACCATCAGGTCCCAGAACTGCTCTCAATGTTGCTGGATTGAAACTTTGATTATTTTATTGTCATTGTCATTAATAACTTGTAGCCATTGACCATCCTTCCCCACACAACCCATTTTCTTTGAAACCCCATGATCCCAAACTGTGACACAGCAAAAGAAAGTGAGAAGGAGAAAAAGGAAATGGATTGAGATCAGATATTGTCTTCCCAGGTGTCATGAGAATATTCCAATGTAAATACCTGCTACTGGTTTGAAATTAACCTGGAAACCAACCTGTAAATGATCCCATTTGTACCTTTTTATTTATTTATTTTTTAAACCATTTGCTATAGCTTCAAGACTACAAAGGATTGAGACTTATCTCACTGTCAAACAAAAACTGTATTTCTTCAGTTTCCCCCCAAATAAATAAGCCACAAGAGCTCCGCTGTATAATGTTCCACAATAAGCTTTGCAGCGCAGTATTTCATCTGCATTTAACAAGCTGTTTTGTTCATAACATTTAAACAGTTTCTTGAATCAAACATTTGGTTTTGGTTGAACAAGTCTAATTAGTAAGACTAGGGTGCTAGCACATATCCATTATGATTTGTTTTTCTTTAATTTATAGTTTTTGCTCAGAAGTTAAGGTTCTGCAATATTGTGGTTATATTTGTCTTTGAGTGGATGTAAACATTTTACATTTATCAAACTAATTGAAACTAAGTTATTGTGTCATTACATTGTTACAAGTTTTAGAGTGACATGGAATATTTATTCACAGAAGATCTTTGTTAATTAAAATTAAATAACTGCTTGCTGAAAGCCAGTCGGCTCTGCGTGTCTTTGCCACGTTTTAACCAGATTTCTGTCTATCTTACAGATTTTGTTTTTTAGCTGAAAATGGAACTATGTAAAATAGGATTTATGTTTACATACAACAGAGTTTATGAATTAAATTTGTCCATTGTTTAATATCTACATGGGGTGCATCTGGTCTTTTGAATGTATCAGAGGATGTGTGATGTTTCTGTCAGCAGATTGCATCCATTGTTCAAACTGTGTTCTTATGAAAGCAACCCCCTGTCCCAAGTTGGCCCCTCATCACTCCCCTTATGCACTAACTCTTAATTTTGCTTGTTCACACAAGCCGTTGCCATGTTGGAGGATGTCCCATTCCTGAGCGAGCAAAACAGTGTGAGTGCAACTGTGCAGCCCTTCAACTGGCCCTCAATACTGAGGGAAATAACAAGGGTTAAAACAAGATTTTGTTTTAACCCTTGTTATTTTCCTCCCCTTCTGTATGTTAAAATTATCCCTCAACATCTTTGCATCCTGGTGGCTCAACTGGATAAGCATGCATACCATATAGGATAAACACCTGCAGCAACCCGGGTTCAAATCCTGCGGTCATTTGCTGTGTGTCTCTCCCTCTCTCTACCCCCAATTTCCTCTCTCTCTCTACTGCGCTCTACAATAAAGAAAAAACTGCCCAAAAAATGCTAAAAACAACAAAATAAATGATCCCTCGACTTTTTTACTGATCGTGAATGTCCTGTCTTTAACGACTCAAATGGCCTCATTCAGTAACGGTGCGGACACAAATCTGTGCTTAAATTGTGGCGTTGCACGTTCTATGCACATTTTTGGGATCCTTCAATATGTTCTTACTTTAATTTGTTCTTACTTGAAGAACAAATTTAGAACTGCCCCAGACCACTTGTACACACAAATCACAAAGATGTCATAGAAAATGTATGCTGTCGCAACTTTGGTTCTTAAGATTGTGACAAAAAAAGGGAGGCCAGACCAAAACTCAAGGGAAATAATAATAATAATCTAAAATATATTTTGATTTGTTTAACACCTTTTTGGTAACTACATAATTCCATATGAATTTCACAATTTTTCTAGAAGAAAAATAATTTAATATATTGTAGCAATATAAGACCTGTGGTAATATTATAATGAGTTTTGGAAAATCAGGTGAAGAATTTTTGGAAAAACAGGTGAAGCCAAAACTTTATAGGTCTCTCTCAGGTAGTGGCTTCTACCGTTCAGTAATTCCCAAACCCGGCTTCAGAAAGCTTATCACAGACAACTGTTTACTCAATATATGGGCATTTATTTATAATAAAGGGTTAATAATCAGACAATATTCTAAGGCTGGTCTAGGAATTAAGGAAATAAATAAAACATTATCGACATTGAACTCTGATCAGATATGGCCAAAGTGCGACCAATTTAATACACAAATTTAAACGTTTGGTTGTGCTGATTGCAGAGAACCCAAACATGTCTTATTTGTCCTTTGTGTTCCAAGAAAAAACATTGAAATAATATGGTTACGTTCAGCTGTTTTGCACCAACCGCTGCCAAACAATATTTATGCTCTCATGTATCATGTTGTATTTCTGGTAAACATGCTTCAAATCAAAAAACTTGTACCTCAAATTTGAGCTTAGATTACCCTCTTTGCAAAACGTATTTGCTTTCCATTCCAGCACAGTTTGCCTCATACATTTAGTGTGGTCAATACTGGATACACCAGGTTGGTGCAATCCATGCTGAAAAAGCACCAATCGTGAGGCCTCTCTTTTGGCCAAAGTGTCACCAATACAGGGGTGGCATGCACAAAATTAAAGGTTTGGTTCTGGTGATAGCAGAGAGCCCAAACATGTCTTATTTGTCCTTTGTGTTCCAAGACAAAAATCTTGAAATAATATGGTTACATTCAGCTGCTTTGAGCTGGCGGCTGCCAAACGGTATTCATTCTGTTATGTATCCTTCTGTATTTCTGGTAAACCATTACAGCTTAGATTCCACCAGACAACGAGAAGCACCTCATATGCCTCCATCACGTCATGGTGCCTCAGCAGGGACCTTCACCTTTTCAGATGGACATGGGACTGGCATCCTCTTTCCACTGAAGGCAACAGATCTCCCCAACAGTTGTGGGTTTCAGGTCACCCCACCTAATCCAGAAAGTTACATAAATGAAGGGTTTACATAATATTTAAATCCCTAACTCCACCTAATTGAGCTATATTGTCTTTGTTTTTAATAGACTAGATCTCACAGACTGAGGAGTGGACTGAAATGGGCCTGTTACTGCCATGGATCTTCATTCCTCAATTGAGGAATGAAGGAGGCTGTGCTACAGGAAGTTAACCAACACAATGATACCCTGATGGCCAGTACTGACTGGCCATCGTTTTGTCCTCAATGTGTATTTGGAAGCACTGAGACTGTGCGGGACAGCACTGTCCGACTAATGGGAGATGGTACAATTGGTACAATGGTACAACCGTTCAGATGCTGGTCGGAAGGTCGAATTCGAAAAGAAAGTGGAAATGCAATGAAACGATAACAAACATCTGAGTCTGTGAAAAAGCTCATGTTGAATTATTTTTAAATGTTCAGTTTGTTTGTAGTCAGACTTTTGTAATTATATAAATATATATATATATATATTTTTTTAAATATATTATGTTGATTTATCATTAAGGATTGTAGTTTTTGTGCAGGGTTACTAACTTGTGCTTGGTCAGCTTGGTCTTGCATTCATGCAAGCATCATTGTGGGAGTTCTTGTGTTCACTAAATTACCTTCCTCCTAAACATCTGCAGTTTTTATCTGCGAGTTATTCAACTGTCGGATCACACTTTTTTTTATTGATTAGATGCTGACCTTAAAATAAGTGAGGGAGGTGTTTACTGTTTGGTACCCTAATTTTTACTGATTGTAGCTGCTGGTCAGTAAGACCAACCTTTTATTACTGTTACAGTTGGTTATAGGATGAGTTGTAGCTGTAAAAACTTTTTGTCACAAGTCAATTGCCAGCATAGGCAAGGCTGAGGTAGATGGTAGCAGATCAGATGAAGGTCGTGGCCCAGGAGGCCATCAAAACGAACATCGAGATGTTCTAAACCGCTCTCCAATCATGACCCCTGCTGAGGAGGGAGACATCAGTGTATGTAGACATCATCAATATAGACACATTGATACATAACGTCGCAATTGCAATCGCGACGTCAGCCTGTGTGATTATATAAATGCAAAAGACTGCAATTTAAAAAATATGTGCATGCATGAATGTGTTCGGAGCCGCAAAGCTGGAAAGGTAACATACCTTTTCAGCATCTCAGCTCCGAACTGTGAGCCTCTGTTGTTGTGCTAGCCTATTAGCCTAGGTCTTAGCTGGGAGCAATCATTTTACTAAGAGTCTGGACCAACTCTGCAGTGGAGAACTGGCACTTTATTTTGGTACAGCAGCGAACACAATGCACGGTCTCTCTGTGACGTTCTAAACTCTTTGTCTGATAAATATGAAAACTTTACTTTTGGCATCCTGCAACTCACTGAGAATGTGTGTATGTGTGTGTGTATGTGTGTGTGTTCCACGATCACACACACACACAAATGATGCGATGCTGTGATAAGCCTAAAATTGCATCAATCACAAATAAAAAATATTTTATTCAATTGAATTAACCAATTATGTCTTAAATTGAGTCTTATGATCAGTGATGTTGTTCTTTGCTATAAATGTTTTATTTAAAACATAATTGCTTATAATATTTTAACATTTGAGGGTGGTCAGCCGCCAGTGGGCAATCACATCACAATCACATTGTGTAAAGTATTGGACCATGGGGCTCGGCACAAGCCTAATTTACATGAAACAGTATCATCACAATCAGGCCAAGTAGTCCTTACCATATGAATGGTGGGGTGACTTCTGGTGACTTCTTGACTTCTACTACACTGTCACTTTATTAAAACATATAATAATAATATGGTAATAATAAAAAATTGCAATTATTGCATAAATCATGCTTTTCATTCCTTAATAACATGTTACTAGTAGCCTTATTTTAAAATGCATAATGGTTTGATGGAGGAAAGGGACGTTTCAGAAATTTGGGTTTTGCGCTTGCTCTGTCACCGCTATGCATCTGCGCGTCCGATGCTCAACCGCAAGCTGTTGGACCGGGAGACGAGGTACAGCATCGTGGAGAAGGAGTGTCTGGCTATCAAGTGGGCCATCAGCTCTTTCCGCTATTACCTGCTGGGACGTGCTTTCACCCTCTGTTCGGACCATGTCCCACTCCAATGGCTCCACCACATGAAGGATACCAACGCCTGGATCACTTGTGGTATCTGGCGTTACAGCCCTTAACTTCAACGTGATACATAGACCGGGGGCACAGATGGTGGTGGCTGACTTCCTCTCCTGCTCCGGGGGGGGAGGGGAAGTCGGCTGTCGGCCGGATGATCCCTGGCCTAAGTCGGGTGGTGGGGGTATGTGGCAGTCCGAGGGGCATGGTTCAGCCACAGGCTGCAGACAGTAGTAAGGGGCTTCTCCCCGCGACGGCACGGCTGCTCCAAATCAGCCGAATCAGCGCCCAAGTGGTGCTGATTGGCCAACTCGGGGCAGGAAGGTCTTCTTATTGTCTGTGTGTCTTTCAGTGGGGATCGGCGGCACGCTGGCGCTGGGGAGTGCGAAACCCTAGCGCAAAAAGGACCCGGAATTGTTTTATGTGTCAGTTTTGGCCCCTGAGCCTTTGTCTTCTTTTCACCTTTTATTAAAACACACTCCTCCTTGAACCCTGACATTGTGGCTACACTGCCACAAAAACATGTTAAACATGCCATCTGCATTCAACAGAGCCAGACCTTTAATTAGGTTTATGCCATCCCTGTATTGGTTGTACTTTGGCCAAAAGAGAAACCTCACGATTGGCACTTTTTCAGCCTGGATTGCGCCACGACCCTGTGTATCCAGTACTGACCACACTAAATGTGTGATTTTAAGCAGGCACATTGTGCTCGAATGGAAAGCAAATACTTGTTGTAAAGATGGAAACCGAAACTCTACATTGGTGTCAGAAGTGCTGGAGGACAATGGCGTCAATGCTAGAGGACATTGATGGGCTCATCCCCACGGTCGGAGAGACACTTTCACCGCGGGAGCCTGCCATGAGGTGCTTCAAAGTGTCTGCCGCAGCGCCCCACGGCCGGCTGCGAAGGAGTCCCGACAGGAGTTCGGGCAAAACCGGGCTGCTGCACACCTGCTGCCGCCTGGTTTTCCGCCGGTAGAGGAAGACGCTATAGAGCACGTTGGGCAACCTACTGCCGCTCCCCCCGGGGCACCCCCGTTACGGGCGGAAGACGCTGCCACTGGTCCTGCCCCACCGGGCCCCACCCCACGCAGGACAGTGAAGCTGTCACACTACAACGGTGAGGTGGCAGCGGATACTTACTTCATCTTCATCTTACTTTTTCACACTGCTCTTTGGTGGGACTGCAGATCACTAAATCATCTACGTATTAAAGAACTGTACTGGAAACCTGTAAGATACTGTGAGTCAGGGTGCACTGGCACGCTGAAAAAGGCAGAGCATAGATCAATCACAGTATACCACTTGGTGCCGGGTGGGATGTTCGAGAGTAGTGTGTGTGGGTCAGCGACAACCGGTGGTTCGGCATCTACAATAGATTTGACGGCCCTCAGATCATGTACCAAGCGATAGTCATGAGAGTGTGGCCTTTTGATCGGGAAGATTGGTGTATTACAGGGGCTTGTAGTCTTCCTCAAAACCCCAGCTTCCTCCAGTCCTGCAATTGTAGGTTTGATTCCCTCTGTGGCATGTGGTTTGAGAGGATACTGTTATGTATGGCAACCTGGCTCCATGTCGTGGTTTTATTTGTACCGGTGCCGCTGATTTTACACATCCTACATCTGTCTTATGTTTCGACCATACTTCCTGTGGCACTTGGTCTAATAAGTCTTCATGCTATAATAGCATAAGCTGTCTGGCTGGACTGCGTTCATTCATTAGAATGCTCTCTGCCCTGCTTACGTCATAAGCTTTCCCTGATATCCTGATGTAGTGATTGTCGGGCGAGACATGGACATATGAATTACTAGTTGGTGTCCAGATGGTGTGCCTGTAGTGCCGCGCGTACCATGGGACCTAATTCGTGAGATTTGTGTCCTTCTGTAATGAGTAGTGTGATGTGAGGGGTAGAGTTTTGGACTTGGAACCAGTCTTGTAGTTCTGGTGGCAGTGTCACAGCAGCTGCAGCTGCTTTTAGCTCCTCTGTTTCTCGTTTTTTCTTTATGCAGTTTTCCACATGACGGACAACGTGTTCTAAGAACATGGGCCAATCCATTTTCAGCAGTCCCATAATGTTATCCAGTTGTTCTTGGACCTCCTGTGGCATCGCCTTTTTCGCCATCAACATAAACAGTCTTTGTGTGGTGTTGTTGACATTCCAGGCGCTTCCTGTCTCATCTTTCCACTTGCGTTGGAAGGCATGTGGAAATTTTGATGGGCAGTCCTCGTCCTTCAGGACTTCCCCCTCTGGCTTGAACGGATCCATTTTCTCTCGATAGTGCTTTCTTAGCTCCGCCCATACTTGATTTCGCCCCACGTCATCAGCGCCATTGCCTGTCACCACTGCTGATAAATGAGCTGTGTTGAAGACTCTGTTGTCTGTTTCCCTGCCACGTTCATAAACAGCGCTTAGATGTCTCCCAGTGCCAGCGTTACTCCCGCCGTACTTTCTTCCAATGCTGTTATCCTTTTGTTTGCATCATCAGTGAGGGCTGGCAGCCTGTCCGCTAAGCCTTTCATGTCCATAAATGACCATGGCATGTAACGTTGTTCCCGTCCTTTCACCACTAACTGCATTTGATGCGCCATTGCGTCTTCTTCCTGCGCGTCATGGATGGTGTGTCTTCTCGTCAGCTGAGGTCCGTCTTGACCACCTTGTCTCTTGTTCTCATTGTCTGGGTAGGGTCTTTGTCCGCCGTCATCTTTGCCAGTGCTGTGGGACTTTATCGTTCCTTCAACCTGGAGGTGTAGTGTTTCCTCGTTTTGGTGTTGTTTTTGTATACTGTCTGGTTCCTTGCTGTCCTCTATTATGATCTTACGCATGGCCCTCACCGTCTGCTGTTGACTTCTTCCTATATTTCTAAACCATCCCAACACCTCTCTTTCTTTTGCCCTTTTCCCTGCCCTCTTATTGCCGGTGTCTTTGGCTTTGTGGTGTTTTATGTTAGTCTCCATCTCGTTACAACACGCCACATTGAAGGAGCCTTCTTTCGGCCAAGCTATGACATGCCATTTCTTCATGTAGGTTTCAATGCGTTTTTTGTGATCCGGATGGTGCCTAATTATCAGCTCCACTGGGGATCTCTTGGCTGGCCCCCATGTAGCCTTGTCGTGCACTGCTTGCTAGAGATCTGGGTATTTCTTGTTCTTCGTCTAAATCCCTTGTTCTTATTAGTACTTACCCTGCAGTGATGTCGGCTTTAAATTTTCTCCCTCTTAAAGGGTTATATTCTAGCCTTACTGTCCCGTCTGCCTGCATCGGAACATCTGAACATTTGGGAAATCCTCTTTTACTTGTCTTAGATTAACAAATTTGGTGATCTGCCAGAGTTTTAGGTTGATCAGCTTTCTGTCCTGCCAGTGTTCAACGCTATGTATGTCCGTTCTAACCAGAAATATGTATGTATACCCTGTGTCTCTGGATCTCCCGTTCTGGTTAAGTGCTCTATACTGGTTGTTCTCTCTAATGCGCTCCTCGTCCATTCATCGTCGCTGTTCGTCTCTGCGTTTAGGTTGGGCAACCACCTTAATTAGAGGTTTACCTTTTTATACAATGATACTTTTCCCTTCTACTAGTAACGGGACAGCGCCCGCAACCACCCGCCTTACCCCTAGTTGCGATTCAAAGTATAAGCCACCCTAAACTAGCAACTCCTTTTTACACCTATCTCGGTTACGTTATTAATTGATTTATTTGTATTTATTTCCTTATTATATATTTACTCAGACTTACTTACTTATTTATTTATTTATTTATTTATTTATTTACTTACTTATTGGAGCATAATCACGAACATATGATTTACAAGCGATTATATTCACTCTTCTTTGTCGCTGTCCGACACTAGAGAGATGTACAGTATGTTGTTACTTCGCGACGCCCTTCTGGAAAACGTGTGTACTTATCCACAACCAAGCTCCGCTAATCCTTAAAGTAACCACAACCTACAAACCGCTGTCTCTTGTGAGACCCGGGAAACTAAAATTCAATAGCAAACATCTATATGCTATATTTCCAATGAACACTATTAATACTCTGATAGATTTCATTAAACACACACAACCTTTTGTTTGTCTGACCACCGCAATCACAACTAAGGTACTTCAGACCCAATCAGTGTGTTCGGCGGCAGTTAGTGCTAGCCAAGCCAATCCCCCTAATCCCACAACAAACCATTAGCCAACCGATTATAGCCACATTCAACAGGGGATCATTCATTCGAGGCCATAGCTCTCTCTTCTGTGAGTTTTTCTTAAGGTCTTGGCTCCCAGCCTGACACCCTTATCTATTATGGACCTTTTGACAGCGTTTTTTAAAATCCAGGTTTTGTAAATGTAATAATAATAATAATATCTCCATTATTTTCTGGTGTGGGAAGAATGCATTTTTTTAAAAGCTGTGATATATACATTACAATAGTTTGATACACACTTTCAGTCATTTTGGGTCATAATTAACCACAAGAGCATATCATTTCATTACATTTAATATTGATTAAATACACAAGATGTTTTTCATAAAACTATATAATAAAACCCAACTAATAACAGCAATTTTAAGCCTGATTATTTGTATTATAGCAGTATTGTATTTAGCAATATTATGTTTTTATTAGGGCCTGAGCCCGTACCGGGCGAAGCCCTATTGTATCTGTAGGAATTATTTATTTATTTATTTATTTTTCTTGTTCTTTCTCCGCAAACGATGGCCTTTTGGCCCCCTTAAACGTGCCCCAAAAGTCACCAAATTTTGCACGCAAGCCAGACCTGGCGAGAAATTTGATATTTTATCGTTTGCATTAATGGGCGTGGCAAAATGGCTCTCTAGCGCCCCCTAGAATATGGCGATCCTCGCCGCAGATTGACATAGACAAACCAAATTCGCTACACATGTACAACATGTCAAGACGCACCAAAAAGTCTCTTGGACCAATACCCTAACACCAACAGGAAGTCGGCCATCTTGAATCACATGACCGATTTCTCGCCATTTTCACACATCGTATTTGATCTAACTAGTCCTAGGGATCTTATCGCACCGACTTCTAATTCGCACACAATCATCTTCAGACATTGGAGATGAAAAGTTATCAAAAGCTTTTCCCTACGTTATTCCTGGGTGCCGTGACGACGCGGCCAATTTCGACACTTCGCCATCAAACACGAAGTTGCTATAACTTCAGCATACTTTGTCCAATCTGCACCAAATTTCTCTTGCTTCATCAGTGACCCGCCCTGAATTATATTGACTTACAGTCATAGCGCCCCCTACTGGCAACGGGAAGTAATTGCACTGTCACAAACATCATCCAATTTACATGAAATTCACATGGTGTGGTGTACACATGATGGCGCGAAGGCCCGTTCATCGCTGCTTGCAGCTTTAATTTTAAGTTGTTTTTGTTTAAGAGCAAGCAAATATGATGGACTGCGCTGCAAACAGAGAGGAAAATAGAAAAATGGATATAAGAAAATGGCTACACGGTGCTGCTGCTTTTTAAAGGCCTCCTCCAGCTCCACCTATGGAAGAGCAGGGAGCAAATGCACCCAGCACTGGCACCACCACCTCTGAAGAGCAGGCGTGGCTGCCTTCTGTAAACAGCCATGATGATGCATCTGCTAGCATAAGCACTAGCTGTGGGAGATGACATCGGTTCTGACCAGCCCAACCAAATCATTTTACAACAGTACCCTGCCAGCATTTTCAGTGGTAGGAAGCATTCATTTGTCTCCACTTGGTATCACAACCGAGACTGGCTTGAATATCAAGGCTGATGCAGCATTTTGTTTTTATGGATGCCTTTGTTAGTGTGGGCTTCCATTACTGGAAAAATGTGGTGGAGAGAAATGTGGTAGATTTCATTAACACAAATCTTCAAAGGAGAACCTCTCTTGTTATACACTGTGGAAGTAGCGGGAGAGGCATGTCAAGAATGGAAAGGAGATTTCAAACACTTGTCACTGTAGACCAACTATGAAAGAACAGGTATTGTGTTAACTCTCTCATCTATGTTGTCAGATATCTGACAGAAAACCATTTGCCTTTACAAGGGAAGATGGAGGCTTTTGATAACATGCAAAAGGGGGGGGGGGGCTTTTCCTCAACTTACTGGACTACATGATTACAAAGGACCCTGAATTGGCTGATGTTGTCAAAAGGATCCCTTGCAACACCACTTACACCTGTCACAACATGCAATATGAACTCACAAGTATACTGAGCAGTGTGGTGACATTGTGAGGCCATAGTGGAGGAAGTAGGCGACTCCTATTACACTTGGAAAGTAGATGGAACCCGTAACCCCACCAGATGTGAAAATATATCGGTTGTCATTCGATTTGTGAATGAAACATATGAAGGCACAGAGCACCTGCTAACCATAGACACCATTTTGGCAGAGCTAAATGAAGTTGGACTGGACACATCCAAGATTCTAAGCCAGGTATTTTTTGGGGCTGCCCTGATGTCTGGGAAGCATGGTGGTGTCCAGAAGCTACTGCAAGGGAAACTAGGTCGTGAGATGCCTAATGTACAATGTCTTAACCACCTGCTACACTTAGTGGTAGTACACGCAATGTCAGCAGAGACAGCTGACACTTGTCACAATCGCTTATAATTGAGATGGAATACGAAGTTGCTAAGCATTTTTTCAGCTCACAAAAACAATCACAGCCGATCGAGGGGGATTGGACATTACAGCATATACTCTCAAAGTACCACACACATATGATCGCTAAGGCATGTTTGAAAGCAGTCAGTACATTGGGTATTGACCCAATGT